>BGNK01004152.1:17455-59315 GCA_003297005.1 Symbiodinium sp. clade A Y106
GGGGCGGCACATCTGTTAAATGATAACGCAGGTGTCCTAAGGTAAGCTCAATGAGAACAGAAATCTCATGTGGACCAAAAGGGGAAAAGCTTGCTTGATTTTGATTTTCAGTACGAATATAAACTGTGAAAACATGGCCTATCGATCCTTTAGGTCTGAGAAATATTCAGCTAGAGGTGTCAGAAAAGTTACCACAGGGATAACTGGCTTGTGGCAGCCAAGCGTTCATAGCGACGTTGNCGGCAAACCAACAACCTAAGGAATCTGTCTAAACGAGTTGACGAAATCATAGGAATATATCTATTCCTATAAAACAGAGATATGCAAGGATTTTGTCTAACCGGGTCTATTGGGTAGCACGCTCAAGCGCTACGTCACGATCTATGCGAGGTGGCCTTTGGCTAAAGGAGGCTAAGGATGGCAGACCGCCTGGGCCAGTCGCGGACCTAGCCGATCCTAGCCGACTACATTCTGGCTAGAGGCGACGAGCCCTGTGGGAGGACCCTGCCGGAGGCCATCCTGAAGGCGATCAGCTGGATATAGAGAGAGTCGCGGCGTGGACCTTGGAGTCTCCAGCAACCTTCGGGAGCGGTCGTCGAACCACCTTACCCTGCGGCTATCCTGGCAAGATGGGAGACACTAGTCCTGGACGTCGCCGTGGCAGTTGGGTGGTATGGGCACATCCGGTCCTACGGGGGCCGGGTGGCCCGGCTGCAGGCTACCTTGGTCGAGGCAGCGAGATCTCGACCAGAGGGAGATCGCGGCAGGGCTAGGCAGCTGGCTTCTCCGGACCGGCAAGTTGGCGGAGTCTGCGGCTACTTGGTTAATGTGGCTAGCTGAAAAGCTAAAACCACGAAGCAATCATCTGTTGAATTACGACTGAACGCCTCTAAGTCGGAATCCATGCTGGCTAAGCAGTGTTGCCCACCGCTCTTATTGCATCATGCCAACAAATAAGCTTTGGCTCTAACGCATACCAGCCTCTATCGCCGCCAAAGGCAATGGGGTAAATGATAATTTCATGCAGTGGGAGCGATAGATCTTTTGTAGACGGCTTAATGGAATCCAGGTATTGTAAGTGCTGAGAGTATCCTTTGTGATACGATCCACTGAGATTCATCCTGTGTTTTTGGGTCTGTCATCCTTCCACTTTTCATTTAACAGGGTTTCCTACTGGCCANAGGTATTGTAAGTGCTGAGAGTATCCTTTGTGATACGATCCACTGAGATTCATCCTGTGTTTTTGGGTCTGTCATCCTTCCACTTTTCATTTAACAGGGTTTCCTACTGGCCATTGGTGGGTTCTGCTGCGACAGTAATCAAAGTCAGTACGAGAGGAACACTTCATTCAGATACTTGGTTAATGTGGCTAGCTTTTCACCACGAAGCTATCATCTGTTGGATTACGACTGCTGGAGAGATTGCCGTTGTGGAAGGGCGGCTAACCACCATTCTGCGAGAACGAAGACAACGGGAGCTAGCCGCCGGATAATAAAGAGCTGCCCGTTGCTGTGTCGGAGAGAGCCTTCTTCGAGAATCCGGCTTGGCTACTTGTGGGCTTCGAGTTGCTGAAGGAGCACGCAGGCTACCCGCGGGACTACCTGCTTCGCCGGCTAAAGGAGAACGGCGCCCTGAAGAAGAAGATGGCTACCGACGCCGACGCGATGGTTGACGGCTGGGCTAGCTACTGGCGATGGTGGGGAGACGGTGATTGCGAGAGGCTACTGGTCAGAGCACAGCGAGAGGGCATCCAGTCCTACGCGGGCCGGGTGGCCCGGCTGCAGGCTACCTTCGCCGAGGCAGCGAGATCTCGGCAAGGATAGAGGGAGATCGTAGCAGGGCTAGGCAGCTGGTTTTCCGGACCTGCAAGCTTTAGCGGAGTCGGCGGCTAGCGTGCTCTTGGTGGGCGAGCTCAGGCGAGAGTGGGCTGTTCTTGCTGCGTAGTGGTAGATCGTAGAGCTTCCCGGAGCCAGAGGAAGCGCTGCCGCTTGGAGGCTCGCACGCGCGCAGAGCTGTGGGGCGGCGAACTTCGGGGAAGGGCCGAGCTAGGTCAAAAAAATTTCGCCTCAGACTCAGTAGACGCTACAGCTCCGGCTAACCCTTTCAACCCGGGGCCGCCAGACCTCTTCGCAGGATAGAGAGGGGGGAGCAAGAAGCAGTGGCAACCAAAGCTGGATTTTTCTTTGTCCTCTCTCCTTGCGGGGGGGGGGTCCTTGGGAGGGGGCTCGGAAGAAGGGAAGAGGGAGAGAAAGAGAGAAGAGAATCACGTTGTTGCAAGGGAACTGGATGAGCCTCTGGGATAGTCTGGCAGGAGACTCGAAACGGACTTCCAACACTTCTAGGTCCAGCGAGGCCGGGATGGACCGCGTCCAGATTTAGCCTCCCATTCTCACGCTGGCCTAATGGGAGGGCATCAGAATTGCCGAAACCCCAGAAGACATCGAAGTGATAGTGAATGGCTGCCTGACTTGTGCGAAACGAAGGAAAACGCCAAGGACACAGGCAACAGTGAACGTGAAGCTTACGCAACTTGCATGCTGAAAGGAGGTCATGCTGGAATTTGAGGCCCCCATTGCCCTATATGCTCCCGGCCGGTCTCTCACGGCGTCCGGTTTGAGTAGTGCCCGGACCGTCCCGAGACTCCTTCGCTCGGATGCATTGCAGGAGTTTGAGATTGTGGTACCCCCAGCATTATGACAGCCAACTCGATCGTCCTCCTTGCCATCAGCTTGATGGCTCTGCCAAGTTCCGTGAGACTCTCCTGGCCCCAGCTGTGAGCGTACTGCGGCTGAAGGTGGTGCCGCAGGTCCCCGGAACGGGTGTCAACGGAACCTTCTCTTCCAAGGGCGGAAACTTGACGATCGTGAGTGTCTTTTTTTCGCGCCTCCCGACGACGTGCCCACAAGCTTACCTTCAGCCGCATCCTCGGCAAATGGACGCCCACTCCCAAGCCATGCCAGGTGGAAGAGCCTCGTCCCAAGCTCTTCGCCCTCACAAGGATTACTTCGAGACCTCGGCCCCCACTCTTGTGTGCTGCTTGGAGGGAGTCGCGCATGCCCACCCCGCAGGCTGGAATCGCAGGTCTACGATGCCCGCGCTCATACTCGTATGCCTAGGACGGCCAAGCAAGCTTCCTACGCTTGCCATGGTGACCGCGACGCTGTCACCGACTGGCAAACGGCTCATGTCGAGGTGCTAACTCTGGACAGCTTGCCCGCGGGAGAGCCGGTTTTGCCGCCGGCATCTTCGGCTGCAGAATGTGCGCTTCCCTTGATGTGTGCTGTTCGCTTTGATGTTTGGCCAAAGGCACAACAGGCTTAGCGGACTAGGCATCGCATGCACTCACTAGCATTGTACACCAGCCATACCGGCAAAGGCTAGTGAAGACAGCAGCACAGCATGCTACGTCCTGGCTTGTAAAAGAAGTGAGAACGCCGTCAGGGTTTGTTCATGGTTGGCGCAGCTTCCTCTGCATAAGCCCCTCCTGAAGCTGCCCGGCACACAAATTCGAGAAGTGGTACTTCAACAGGTTATGTACGCCCAAGACGACCACGGCAACTCCGCAGATATGTCAACGTGTGGATCGTTGAGTGCCAGCGAACGATTGCCAAACGGTGTGAACTCTGGAAGTCAAGCAGTAGCAAGTGGTGGAGCAAGTAGAGATCTGCATGCTGAAAATCCGAATGTGTTTGATCCAGCTCCTACCCCAGCTACCAGACAACCTATAGAAGTTCAGGAACCAAGGGCTCAGGAGATGCAAAGGTCCAGCTCATCCTCCTTATGAGCAAGGACTGCAGCAGAACCTGACGCAGGCAGCTCAGCGACCGGTGCCTTTGTCGTTAGAGCATGGGAGAAATGTAAGAACGCCTTCTACTCCCACAAGTGCGGTTAGAGTCCAGGAGTTTTTCTCGGCAGAGAGCAGATCTTCGAGCGTGGGACAAGAGCAGCAGGGTGTAAGGTGGATGGCAAGGTTCACGGAGTTTCTTCGGACTACGGGGCGCAAATGGGATGGATAGGATGCTTGATTCGTTTGGCATTCAGCATGGAGGTCAAGGGACCGTACTACGAGCTCAGACAAGAGGTGAAGTTCAGCAGATTAATTTCTCGCCTCCTGAAGAGCTTCCAGGTCCCCCACCTCCACCACCAGTTCCTCTGTCATGGTCCGCGGCTGGAGAGAGATCCGATTGTTCAATCGGGTTCAGGTTGAGCAAATGAGACAGTCGGCACGTGAACATCCTGTGATTTATGGACCAGGGTCTGAGAGTCTGAAGTGGAAAGTGAGAGATCCTCGAGATTGCAGCAGGAAGTACAACGACAGATGGGTGAGTACACCTCTAGACATCGTGAACACATGTTGCATTTGGAACAGGAAGTGCAACGGCTGAGAGCTGAGCGCGATGCTTGGCGACGGCCGGAGCCTCCAGTTGATCCGCAGTCTCAAGGGAATCTACCACAAGGTCCGAACGTACTAAGAGATGATCAGGCTCCCGTACCGGTTCAAGACCACCTACCACAAGGGCATATCGTGCCACATGAAGATCTACCAGTTATACATAGGCCAGGAGTACCGCAACGAGGGCCTACTGTACAACAAGAAGTGCCACCTGACTGACCTGCACAAGACAACCTACCACAAGGGCAGAGCGTACAACAGGAAGTTCAACCTTCGGTATTTGGCCAAGGAGCACCGCGACGAGGACCTGAAGTACCTCAACGGCAGCAGCCACAGAGTGCTAATGTACCACAAGGAGATCCTCATCGAGGGGTTCCAGCAGGACTTGGAGCACCAGGGAGTGAACAGACAGGATTGGGTGCTAGTAATGAGCGTCCAGTTGATCCGCAGTCTCGAGGGAATCTACCACAAGGGCCTCCAGTCTATGATGCACAGGGAGCAAGTGATCGTCCTGGTGTTGCACAGTCTGCTGGTCCCATGACAGATGAGTCCCAGGGAGTGTCATCTGCGCAACAGTGGCTAGGGAACCTGCAAGCGCAAGACCAGATGGCGCCACTGGCAGGTGGAATGGCTCAGCTTCAACAGGCAATGCTTAAGCAGCTGTCAGTCACGAAGGACGGAGACAAGTCACCAGAGGCGGTGAAGCCGGGCGTCTCGCAGTTGCCTACGCTTCCGCCCGTGGAGGCTGAGTCGAGCTCTATAGACATAGCGGACTGGTTGGAAATGTTGGCGGCTCCCATGTCAGATCTTTCGGATGGGTCGGCGTCATGGTGGAGGCAAGCTTGAGGACGGCCGGTGGGGAAGGGTCAACAGTCGCGCGGCTTCGATGATTGTACTTGCCTTGCACGAGAATGTTCGCTCAGAAATGGTGGCTCGACGACTGACGGGCTCAACGGTGTCGCTTCTGTTCCGCTTGATGACGTTGTATCAACCAGGAGGAGAAGCGGAGCGCTCTAGGATACTGAGCAACCTTCAGAACCCACCGGAGGAGTCGGAGCCACAGAAAGCAGTGGAGGCTCTTCGTGCATGGGACCGTTGGCTGAGGAGGTGCAAGGAGCTAAGTTTGGTCACACCGGACCCGACGATGTTGCCGAAGGGGCTAACCAAGATGGTTCGGAAGATTGTGGAGCAGAATGCAGATATGGGTTCCGGACGAACTGAATCAAGTCAACCCTTCAGGTGGACACGAGGCCCTCCTACCCCAGCATCGACACCTACTACAAGCATCTTATGGCTGAGTGCGAGGCGCTGCCGGTTGCATCCTCGGCCTTGACGGTTCAAGTCGTGAATACTACTCCTGTGAAGCCGGAACCAAAGATCAAGCCCATGAGAACGAATCGCAACAATAACGCACCTCAACCTCCAAAGCCTCCGCCTACGTCGCCTACCTCAGGAGCCAATGAACAACAGATGCTCAGAGGAGTACAGGGGACAAGAAGGATGTCCCATGCAAGTTCTTTGGCAAGACTTACCGAGGATGTGCAAGGACCTCAAAGTGTCCCTGTCTTCACTCGTGGGATGGTTTGGAAAAAGAGAAGTCGTCAAGGTGCTTAGCTTGCGGAGGCAAGCATATGGTTAAGCACTGCCCGAACAAGAAGGGAGGTTCACCCACTGCGAATGGTACTGCAAGGACACCTCAGACCCCAAGGCCTGGAGCGGAACAGCAAGGGAATGGCTCTACCTCATCTACTACCACCAACAAGACTGTCAGGATAGATGATAAGCCTCAGGTGGAAGGAAGTGGAGATAATGCAACCTCTACCCCGGCAGCCTCTACGAACGAGCTAAAGGAGGTTTTGGCGGATGTGGGGAAGATGCTCAAGGCCATGACGGCGGTGACGACCATCAAGCGGGCTGAGGTGAAGGACGATCCGTTGTGGGCAAGAATAAAGGCGTTGTCTACAAAACTGGGTTGTGATCTCGATAGTGGTGCTTCACATCCTATGCGGGTGGCTGCTGAGGTTGAGTACGACGAGAGCATCCCGGTGAAGGTGACGCTTGCGGGAGAGGAGGAACGAGTGCTAAGACAAAAAGGTCAAGGCACAGTTCTGTTGAGACCTGGGGAAGCGGAGGATTCTCAGCCAATAGTGCCTCTGGGACTTGGGTTGCAGTCTGCAGTGGAGGGATGATGGCATAAGGCTTTTCCACCCACAACGAGGTCAAGTCAGGGTCCGCATCCGAAACAACTGCCCGGAGGTAAGTACAAAGGAAGCTCACCGTCTGATAAGGGAGCTCGAGATGGTCCAAATGAGGACACTCAATGACCAGGTTGCATCGCTATCTGCGAGATTGGAGGTTCTTCAGAAGGAAGAGAAGCGTTCCTGGAATGAGCTGTTAAAGGACTTCTTGGAAAATGGGGATCGAGGACCCCCTTCACCAAGGACCTTCCGGCGGATGTGCAGGCGATGATGGTCGCGGGCTTCAATGTCAATGGCGGTGGGGAGTACCTGAAGAACCTTCCCTTAGCCAGGAGGAAAAGACGCTTGCTGATGGCCTCAAGAGACTGGGTGGTAAGACTGTTCAGAGGAAAAGATGTCGAGGATGATAACTTCGAGAAGATTGTCTCCAGAGGAGGAAAGGTGTTGTTGGATGTGGATGTGGCGAACTCAAAGATGATGGACCTCAATGGCGCGTCACCGATCTATCAACTACTCCTCTGGGCGGCTGCGAAGGGCAAGATTTCTGACTTGGCAGTCCACCGGAAACTACATGGACTACTTCCTTGACACCAACGAGGGGGCCAAAGGCGACCCACCAAAGAACCAAGAGCTATCCATTTGGAGTTCCAGAACTATCGGTACTACAACAGCAAAAGCTCGATCAGGATGCTGCTTGTGCAGCCAAGCAGCTGTTGTTGTGGCTGTGTGCAATGACCAAGGGTCAAAGAAATGTGGGCTTTGTCATGGAGTTTCCCGCTGATGTTGTCCCAATGAGAGAGGAGGAGAAGGACTAGCTTTCGTTCTGGAAAACAGAGATGTGGAGGTCCTTCAAATCTGTGAGTGGGATGACTACGGCTACCTTCAACCAAGGAACGGTGGGACATCAAGCACTACGACCGACAACCATAGCAACGAACTACCCAGAAGTGATGGAGTTAAATGGTGACTTCGACTTCGAGAGTCATTGTGTGCCTACGTCGTTGTTGGATAGACCGGCTTTAAGAAGATGGTCACCGTATTTGGAGTCCCTGATTGCCAAGGCTGCTGTGAACTATACTTCGTTGCCAATGGCCGTCGAGCATGAGGCAGTGGAGCAAACTGACTAAGGACCAGCGGGACGCGTGGACGTTGCATTTGCTCAATGACCACCAGCCCTACCGGGCAGACTGCTCTGTGTGCTTGAATGCTCAGGTACACAGTGGTGATCAGCCACTGCATCCACTCCAGTGATTTGGCTTCGTTGGGCAAGGCTTATCACTGGAGCCCTTGCCCCCTTGCCTAAAAGAAATCGGTTGCAAGCTACTGCATCAAAAGGCCCACTCTGACACCATGTTCAGGTGTGTACACACACACAAACCTGCAGCCTCGGAATTTTTCCTCATGCGTGAGAGTTATGAAAATTTACATTTCGACCAGACGCAAATCTGGCAAGTTGGAAAGGGATCCATTACCCAAACATCATCTGGCCTATCAGAAATATCTCTTGGCTGCGGTGCCCTACAACGGGTTTTGATCACGACATGCTTAAGATTGCTGCATAGCCATGATGCATATGAACCTGCTTGCCAAAAAAACTGTACTCAAGCTTGTCGACTTCGGGAAAGCTTGGAAGAATCATGTAAGTATCCGTCTTGGAGCCGGGCGGCATAAAATGCCGAACGGCGGCTTCTCTAAACAAACCCGGTGTTGCTGGGGGGTCCGGGGTCCTCCTCGAAGGAGCGGAACACGGCACTCAGCGGCCGCCTCGGAACAGCTCGCCATCGGAGCGAGCAAGCGACACCGCGACACCGCGACACCGACCGAGCTGCTGACCCCAGGTCCGCCTCCAGACTTCGCCTAAGAAGGCTCAGATCCTCTGCTCTGCTCCGACATGCTCTGCTGTCCTTACAGCCCAAGCACCTGATTTCTGCGAAGCTCGTGGGCTCCGTGCGGTCCAAGCATCGCCTCAGATGCTCAGACAGGCGCAGAACAGCAAAGCTGCGCTCGTTTGTCTGTAACTTGATTGCTTTGGTGTCGTTACTACTTCTGATTTTGGCTTCTTCGGCGTTTTGCTTTGTTTTTTTGGCTTAGCAGCGGATGCTGTCAAGAAAGCATTAAAGAGTGGCACATGTGGGCATTCTTCAAGAAGTGGACGAGTTGTGTCGAAAAGAACAGGAAGTATCGTTTTGCCTGCTGTCGCGTAACTTCTGCAGCTGCGAAAGAAGACGGCTGGGCGGCCCAAACGGTTCTGTTCCTGTTTCGCACTGACAGGTGGAGCGCTCCTTTAAGTGTCGTGATGAATTAGAAGCTTCTTCGATTGCGCACGTCTTTCTGCGACTTGGAGCGGCTGTCCGTTGCAATGTACAGACATGCTGATTTGTGCCGTATGGTTGCATGTTGGTTGCGGTCGGCGGTATTGCTATATGGGCGTTCTGTTGGCTTGCTTTGGTGGCATTGCTTGTCTCTGATGTTCATTGTTATTGTTGGTGTCTTTAGTCTCTGTTTCTTTGGGTGAGTTGCTCATGTTGCTTCCTGTCGGGCTTTGTTGTGGCGACGGCGTCGCAGGTCCTGTGACCGCATGTCGCAGGGATCAGGGTTGATTCAGCGCTGTTCACTCGAAAAGTCTCCAGGTCCACGGTCGCACTTCTCTGCAGGACCGAGGAGGAGAGATCAATCCTCAAGCAGTTCCGGACACTCCAGCGTGCTGTAGAATCGTCGCCATTGATGCCAGGATCTTGATTGTGTTGATGTTATTCACCACTGCAGAGTTTGCCGCGTGTGTGACAACGCACTCTTAGGAGTACCTTTCTTGGAGCATAGGTTCCGCCCCTTGCCCCTTGCAAGGGAGTCATGACTGCAGCGGGCACGGGACGGGTAAAAGCCTGTGGCACATCGAATAGACAAGGCTCTGCCTCAGCCAAGACACTGGAACTCCCGGACGTAAGCCGCCGGAAAGAGTGTGGGAGAGGACCTGGGCACGTCTTCGCAAGCTCTGCTCCCAGCACTCCGGCGGACTCCGCGGAGGAGGGCGGCGCCAGGCTGGGTTTCGGGCGCGATGAACTGCCCGAGCTTCACGTAGGTGCTCCCCAGCCTAAAGCCGTTTCGTGGAGAGCCCCCCCACTTTCCGCTTTCTCTTCGCACCTTTGGAAGAGCCGTCGCAGGAGCCGTGCCAAGGGGGCGTCTTCCACGGGCTCTCCACGAGAGAGGCCTTGCAACGCCTGCAACGCCTCAAAGAAAGAAACAGCAGCAGAGCAGCAGAGCTGTGAAAGGCTGTGCGCGGCTGCGGCCGGCCAGGCGGCCAGGCCTCCCGGAGCTCCTCGCTTTGGGCGGCCTCCACGGCGGTCAACAGCGTGGCCCGCAAGGCTTGGAGGCCACGCACGGCGCCTGCCTGACTGACTGACTGACAGAGACCACCAAAGACAGAGGCTTCGCATCTTCAAAGGGCCTCGATACCTGCCGAGCTCACCTTAGATGCCAATGCAGCGACGCAGCAGCCTGAGCTTCTGGTTCCAGTCGCAGCTTTCTCGGCCGCATGCCACGCCAACGATGTCTTCTAGCAGACGACGCGCGGACTCTTGCCGCTCCTGCACGCAAGTCCACGTCCACCGCATTCCACGACGTGCCGCACATGCAGAAACTTTAGCGTGGGGCCCACACCTGGGCCCGGGCACTGCTCGTGCCGCCGCTTCCGCTACCTGTAGCATGGCGTGGCGAAGAAAGGCGCCGGGGCTGGATCTCCCTGAGCCGGAGAGGCGAAAGCCTCGGTTCGACCGGAGCCGACACACCGAGACGGGCGCGGGCCAGGGCGCCGAGGCTCGGGCTCCGAAACGAAGGCTCTCTGCGTCCAGCCAGCCGGACCCATCGGACCCGTCGGACCCGGCCCAGGCGGCGGCGCGGAGAACAAAGCGCCAAAAAGGACCACGGACCTGTCTGAGTCTGCGCTTCTGGCTTCTGCGGCATGTCTGCACTGCGACTGCACTGCAGGTCTGCACCCCCCACCGCTTTCAAAAAAGAAACCCACCGCGTGTTATATCTGTTTCGCTGAGAAGCCCCAAAGCGCGTGGCTTCACCACACGTGCCACGGCGGCCATCACTGTACAAACTTGACAGTGCCGTGGCTCTTGGCTCAGAATGGGATTCCATCGGACAGCTTGCGCTCTGTCGGGTTGCGGAGACTCTTGAATGTTCCTGCTGAATTTGAAGGTGCCTGCATGGTTCCTCATTGAGCAAAGTCGAAGCGTGCACCGGCAACTTCAGCCTGGGCAAGACAAAAGACTCAGTCGAGAGAATGAGCGGCGCCGTTGCAGGGTCCCCTTGGCTTTTTCCGTCATATGCCGTCTCTCTGTGAGCGACCCATTGGTGGAGCTTGAAGGCCGTCTGCCTCTGCCTCCGCTGCCTCCGCTTCCGAGGGCCGCTTGTAGCCGCCACCTGCTCGGTCTCCGCGGGGCGCGGAAAGCGGAGCTGCGCGAAGACGCCGTCAGGCCCTGCCCTGCTCGTGCCGAAAGGCTGAGGCTCGAGCTTTTTGGCCGAGAGCTCGAGTTCGAGCCTCTCGCGCGCCCCAGCAGAAAGCCCAAGAACGCCGCCAGCAATGCGAGCAGCACGAGCGGCGCCCTGTTTTGCAGAACCGAAAAAAGACTCAGAGCGAGAGGGCGAGAGAGAGAGAGAAAGAGGCAGAGAGAGCTGCTGCAGGCCAAGGCCAAAGCCCGGACAGCAAGCGCCAGGACGGCATGGGAGGCTCTATGCTCCCAGAAGCGAGCGATGCATGCGACGCTGCCCCCGCCGTCCTGCAAACTTCACACGCAGTGAGCAGCCCAGCCTCAGGGTGACTGTAGGCTCCAGGGTGGGGCTGGCCACAGGGGCTTTGTCGTCCTGCAGGATTTGGGGCCCAAGAGCTGCAGGTCGCGCCCAACGTCAAATCCAGCGAGGCAGCTGTCGGTGCCCTCATTGGTGCCTCAAGCAGGGACTCACCTCGCCCACATGGACAAGCGAGGCTGTTCGGACCTCTGCTTGGGGTCGAAACATCCACGGCGATGTACTGCAAGAAGGCAGAACAGCAGCTTGCGCGAGTTCAGGCAACTCAGGCAACCTGCCTCGAGTCGGTGGTTGTCCAGACCGAGCTGCACGAGCATAAAGCCGCGCCGGGACGTGTCCTTGGGTCCACTTCCGAGATCTTTTGAACGGTCAGCGAGATTAGCGCTCCGAGGCCAAGCAAGCAGACAAAAAGGAACAAAGGCCGAGGGGAGAAAATGGTTCCAAGAGTTTTGCGGCCTATTAAGATGAAAAGAAGATCCTACAATGTTACAATTTGCCAGGGAAGGTTCGACCTGAGTGGCCCAGGCTCCGGTGTCAGCATCTTTTGCTGCTATAAGCTGCTTAAGTCAGCGCACGCACACACACACAGACAGACACTTTTGAATGACCTCGAATGACCGAAGCCAAACATGGGTTAGCACGCATTCCTACACTCGTAGCCTAATTTTGTCTCTGGTTCCCGGCTTCAGTTCTTCAGTCATTCTTGGGTATTTTGCACTTCCAGCAAGACAACAGATTGCAAAGCGACACTGCATGTCAGACTCTCTCGGCTTGCCAGGTTTTTGGCTTGGCCTGGTTGCCATTACTCTTGCAGGTACACAGATTGGCGTCCCAATCTGCTTCACGGAGTATCCACAGCCGTCTTCGTTGGCACCAGAACTGTGGACTCCCTGCTGCCCCCTGCTTTTTTATGCACTCTCAAGCCCTTGGTGACAGGGTTTTACACACACAGCTGCCCCTTGTAAGGGGTAATACGTATCCAACATGCATGTGAACTGTTTAGATATGTGACCTGTCACTGACGAAGGAACTTCCGTTGAATTCTGGCGAATTTGTGTGCCGGATAGTCGCGGTTTATGTACTGGCGACCAATCTCGTACACATCCCGGTCTCTTTGAGACTGGGGAAAGGAGCAACGTGATGCAAGACAGATCCTACTGTTGACTGCAGCCATTTTGTGGCTGTCACTACCGGCAGAACTCAAAGGCTTAAACTGAAATTGCTTGTCCGGAATGATGAATGCAAGACGTCTTTCAGCGGGATGTAAAACTGTACCAAGAAACTCACCAAATTCAACTTCTTCAAGCTCAACCGGATGTTGATAGAACTCAAGCTGACATAACTCTTTCATCCATGAACAATGTGCAATGTCTTCAGAGAGTACAACCCACCGATTGTCCATGTATCTGCTGGGGCCCGTTTGATGATACAGAGGGCCTGTCTTCGCATTTTGACGGCGGAGCCGGCTCGCCGGCACGAAGCGCATCAAGCCTCTGAGAGTGGATCTCCTCACGTCTTGCGCTAAGGTCCTTAGAGAGGCCACGGGCTTCAAGCCTCAGTTCCTTGTGGGGCTGGGCCAGGGCGGGCTGGTAGCAGCCGTCCTGAGATGGTCTCTGGCCGTAGAGCTTGCGCTGCAGGCTCGGAACCTGCAGCGCTAGAGCAGCGGGTGAGGCCTGCTGCTCAGGCATCAAGGCTATCTGGGCCTTGCGGCAGCGTCTGTGGCGCACCCAGGCCGGTCACGCGGAGATCGCGGAAGCCTGCCCTGAGCTCCAGAGAAACTTCCCCGAGCCTCCCCTTAGAGGGTTTGGCGTCGTAGGGCTGCGCTCGCTCAGGCTTGATGCCTCTAAGGGTATCGAGGAGGCCAGCGTTCGAGGGACGAAACCTCCAGCGAGATGTGGGACCACGATGGTCTCTGCGTGTGCGGCAAGCGCACGTACCTTTTCTCCCGGTGCCCTTATCCTGCATTGAGCAGGAAGCTCTCGCCGAAGACGGGACCTCCGCGACGCCCCCAGCGCGCTCTCGCGCCGCCAGGACGGGGTTAGGTGACTCCGGGTCGCGGTCCGAAGACCCGCGAACCTCGGCGTCCTCCCTTTCCGCGATCTCAACCGCGGTATCGGTTCAGTCGTGGGCGGCCGGCTTCTTGCAGGCGCCCAAGGACGAGGCCAAACTTGTTTGGCAGTCTCAGAGGTACTTGGCGCAAGCTCGACAAGGCAGCCTGCAGGAGCGGACCTCTGGTCACTCCTGCTGAAAGGGCTCCAGAAGGCTTGGACCTTGCGGAGGCTCTCTCGCAGGTCCTACTGCACGATGTTATTGTAACATACAGAGGGATTCCTACCTCGGAGTTGCACGCAACGTCTCGAAGGGTGGGTGCTTGTTTGGTAAACACTCGGCCACTGTGATCCACGACCTCGACAAGGGAAGATAAAGCTAGAGGCAACCATTGACCCTGCCCACATATATGTTGGTACAACCTTCGGGAACCGAGTGAACGCATATGATTCGCATGGTGGATGCATGCATATATATGCAACACATACACGAACACATACAAGACACACACACACACATCCAGGGCACAGTATGTACACTGCATATATACATATGTATGTGCACTGCGTGAGGAAAAACAGAGTTGCAGGTATATATACACAAAGAAACGGACAGGAAACATAAGCAATAGTACACGTAGAGACTTAAGCAAACACACTCACAGACACGTGCATGGTATAAGCTCCCGTATACATCGATCTGCACCTTGTAAGTTCAATTAGCTTTCGGACAAGGCTCTTCTTTCAATCTCGGCTCAGCCGCAAAGCAAGCGGCAATCAAAGCATGAATGTCGGGGTTAGCCGCATTGGACATGACGATTCGACCCATGGTCGAAGCTAGGCGTAGGCAGCAGAGGAGCAGCTAGCACCATCTACCAAATCACTCAAGACCCATCATATATGCGCAGGTCTGACATTAGAACTTCGCACAGAATCTGCTCATGCTGCCGTCCAAAATCTGCAGCCGGACGCACAGGTGCAAGCGATCATGCATCCAGCATTAACTCTGCATGTACTGTCGCAGACATATGTGAACATGCACAGAACACTCATATAAGCCGGTAATGGTGGAAGGGCGCACCTCGAATGACGTGTTGTAGCCGCCGGCCCTGGCACATGCACATATGCACTCACCAATACATGTGCGGTGAAGCATTGTGCTAGTTGATATTGAAAACATGACAGTCGCACAGACATCAGCCCATATGTGCCATGAGCAGCGTGCCATGGCTGCGAAGAAGGTAAGCCACTGACCTTCTACTTGTTACAAGAAACCAGAGACAACGTTCGGTATAATCTCTAGGACGACAAGTCCAGTAGTTAATGGATACCAGATATGGATTCAGATACCATATATATGGTGCTGTCCCGCAGATCCAGCATATGTGAGAGTGAAGGAGAGTTTCTGCAAGCGGACTCAGATACGACTGCTTTTCTGCCAAGTGCCTGGAAGGGATCAACTGAGCGGCTTGGTTCCAGTTCGGCCTTCTGACACTTCTTTCTTTGTTGTCTCCTGGACTTTGTTGAGTGGTGGCGATGCAAGCGCAAAGCGTGCACGCGTAGCTCTCTTCGCAGCAGACTTTGTCTCACTGGGTATGTGGTCGCTGTTGCCTGTTCGAACCACAGTGAAACACCGGTGTCAGTGACATGCAAAACACCTAGGGTTGGCTATTCCTCTCCACCCTCATCGGATTCCTGGATAGAGCCGACGGATTTTCTTTCAAGCCACAATTTCTCGCTGGGATAGAGCCTGATGGGTACGCCGGGGGCTCCTTCGGATGCCGAGCTGGCTGCCAATCTGGCTAAGGGCTCCACCGACTTGCGGTATCTGCTAACCCAGAATCGGGTGGATGACAAAGCCCAGGCTATTCTTTTCAAAGCCGGGGTGGATACGATAGCAAAGTTTTCGGCGAGCTTTACCAGCGAGGACGACCTGAGAGGAGTCCTCAAAGATGATTTTTCATTTTCGATAGATGTGGATACGGGGGCGAACAGGGCCCTTGCGGCTAGCTTTGTGGTTGCATGGCAAGCCGCGCAGGCTAGGATCAAAGGCCATGCGGAGCTAGAAGCCGCGGCCCAGCTCCGGCCGATAGCCCAGACGGACTATATGGCGATGAGGCAGGCGTTTGCCCTCAAATTCGGAGAGCCAGAGGATAAGCACGTGCCGGGTACGGAGTCTCCACGAGCTAGAGACCGGCGAGTTCAGGGCAGAGCCCCTGAGCGAGGTCCTCTCACGGGACGAGATAGATCCAGAGACTCTCGTCCCGCAGTGGGATAGCAAAGGCACGATAGTGCTCAAGAAGGCTAGCTGGCTAATCCCGAGCAGCTCCGGCTAAGGCCAGGCTAACCGTGATGGCTAATGCCCTTCTGATGATACAGTTGCATCATCCTGGCCGTGTGGAGCTAGCGGATACGAACCAGCAGCTATTTGAGAAATACAAGGACTATCTCCTTGGCGATTACTGCTATGGACTAAGGTCGAATGAGGCTAGCGGCTTTGCCGACGCCCTTGCCCTGGCCTGGAGACACTTCACCACTCCCCTGTCGCTACGGCTAGCAAGGGCAGCGGCAAGGGGCGAGGCGGATAAGAACAAGAAGCAGAAGACGGCAAGGAGAGAGAGGGCTATAGTCGGACTTCCGACGGCAAGCCCATCTGCTACTGCTACAATGCCAAGAACGGCTGCAAGAAAAGCGATAAGTGCCACTTCGCGCATGTTTGCACCGAAGTGTCTGGGCGAGCACCCGGTTGCCAAGTGCACCCAGGCGAAGCCGGATCAACCGGCACAGGCTAGCTGACCCGGACGTGGCGACACGCACCGGCTACGCGCGCTCTACCTCTTGTATACTGCGGGCAGCATCAAGGGACATTTCAGGCGATGCCAAACTCTCCCCCCCTATGCCAGGACGCTTGCCTAGCCGCATCCAGACCAGGGTGGCGCAAGTAGCCCTTCCCTCTTCTCCTAGCCTCCTGTATCCGCCTCCTGGGACGGTCCCACCCGGACTGCGCACACTAGCCACAGACCTCTAAGGAACCTGCCGGGGAGCGATTTCGCGTGGCTCCTAGCCACGTTCCCTTTCCCTACCCCCCCTTCTTCAAAATTACCCCCCCTTGAAAGGACTTGAGCCTGAATGGCCACGGAAGTAAGCACGGTTCCTCGCCATTCCAAAGTCATGCTATCACTGCTCTGGCGTGTTGACGACAGTAGCCCAAAGAGAGCATGTAGATAGCAGTAGAAACTTCGTTTCNGTCATGCTATCACTGCTCTGGCGTGTTGACGACAGTAGCCCAAAGAGAGCATGTAGATAGCAGTAGAAACTTCGTTTCTAGCCGAAACACCTGCGATGATTTCGGTGGGAAGATTATCGAGCTAGCACACATAGTCGTAACTCGTTCCTCGTCACGAGGTACGTCACTTGAAGAACCAGGATCTTGCTTTCCAGCCGACTGACCAGGCAACAACACAACCGGAGGACCCACAACAGTGCGAGACTTCGCCTTGGACTTATCGTCCGGATGAGTGCCACGAGCACGTGTCTGGGACACATTGCGAGGCGAAGGCGGTCTCTTACTTTGTGGAATCGGAAAGTGTGGATGTGGCGGAATAGGAACAGGAACAATCTGTGAAGGAGGTGCCGGCCACGGCATCGGTGGACTAAGCACTTGGTCCGGATTAGCAAACTGAGGAACCGCACCAGGAGCACCAGGAGGACCCCCAGGACAAGGTGACTCATCATGATACTCCATAGAGATGGGCGGCTCGTCCGGCGACGGACCATAGCCAGGTCCCGGTCCTTGTGGACCGCCTCCTGGCGGTCGATCGCCACCATGACCATCCGTATCCAACGGCATATCCAGGTCCGAGTCGTCGTGATCACCTTCCGGTACCAGCACCAGAGCGCCGCCTCCGGGAGGCTGCGACGGAGGATCACCACCATTGTGCAACTCGATAGGATCATCATCAAGATCCGGCTCGGGTTGCTGACTAGTAGGTGGCGGCATATCCTCGTCATCCACAGGCATATCACCGTGTGGATCATCATAACCCGGATAGTCCACATCTTCCCCTGCAGCAGGAGGCTGCGGCGGCTGTGCAGGAGCAGGTGCGGGTTGATCCGTGAAATCCAACCCGACATCTGGACCCCTGCGGGCAACTGGACCTTCTGACTCATTCCAGAAAACAATCAAGGACCAATTGGTTGCTTGCATATCCTTGAGGCAAGGAAGAAGCTGCGACATCGTAAGGAAGAACACGTGATCATGGTCACCTTTGTTCCACAAAATAACAATGGCATCAGGATGACGATGAATCAACGGCAACGTCTTCCCATAAGTCCCCCTGTAGACATTACAATACTCAAACTCCAGGTAAGGAAGCGTCAGGACTATGACTCCTTTAAGCAATGGCCGAAGAGCGGCAGCATCAGGAGACGAAGTCGTGTGAACTTCCAACTCAGTACCCGGAAGAAGATTGTCAATGTAAGTAAGGGCTTGAACCAATGACGATGTCACAAACCGCTGTGGAGCGACAAACTGAAGAGGATCAGGAAGCTTCCCTCTTGCGTTATTCGATAACATCGAATACTCTTCCGCAGAAGGAAGGACGGGAAGTGCTTCTGAGTTCCTCTCCGATCGCATGCACAATGCACACAAAGTGCCATCCTCAAAGTCTTCAAAGATATCTTCAAACAGGTAAGATTGTCTCTGATCAGAGCGAGAATCACCAACAAGACAACTGGACAACACAACAGCGAACCTCGGATCAAACGTCTTCTGTGAATTATATCCCTCATCGAGAGATTCGAGACGGTTCAATGATCCTTCAGAGAGGTTATAGTGAGAAAAGAAATCTCACCATGCTGCTGTTCCCCCTTGTTCTTGCTATTCCTCCACTGCAAAGAGCGGCTACACTGAGACAACCAAAACCCAGAATGTGACGCATGAATGATGGTGACAAAAAGTCCTCTATCATCCACCTTCTTCACTGCCTCACGAACAGTAACTTTCTCAGCATAACCCTCATCAGTCAGGGCCTTTGCCATGATCGACCACGTCCGTTTGAACAGTCGAGCTGCGGTCTCGGCACGGTTAGGCCAAGGCGTACGAGGCCCACCAGGATAAGGTGTTATCCCATGGAACTTGTAGTAAGCCATAAACTGGTCGGTGAAGAAAGCCTGATCACCAACGATTCCCTTAGGAATACAGTTGTTCTCCTCAGTCCATTGACGAAAGGCTCCCAGAGTCTCAGGCGCTTCCAGACTCGTAAGGGCCGTAGCCCACAGGAGATTCGATGCACCATCAATGATGACCAGAGCAAGGTAAGCCTTGCTGCCGAACTTGATTTCCTCATGATCGACAAAAATCAGATCACCAAAGGACGATGCGCGTAACCCTGCGATTCTGGCTCGCGGAGAAGTTGGCACGGAGGTGCTACAAACACGACAGCCCTTCACAATGCGGTCGTACTTGTCGTAGATCTCTCCTGGCAGCCCAAGCACGCTGGTCCTTCGACGAAATTGAGCTGGACTCATCTTGCACAACTCAACATCGTTGTTCAGCTTTTCTAACATGCGCTGGTACTGTGGAGAGGCCCTTGAAACCTCTTGGCCAGGCAATGGAAGCACGATCCTCCTAGGTTCTAGCGATGAGACCGAATGAGACCTCTGGTGCTCCTCTTGGAAACTCTTCCGCATCTCCCGGAAGAGAAGGATCGATGTCTTGAAGATCCGGATCATCCTCAGGAGCAACTGGAGGAGCAGCAACCTTGGGTCCCGCTCCTGGTGGAACGCTTCCCTTGGCGCGTACTCTCCGTTTGACCGGTCCCTTTCCTGGTGGAAAGCTTCCGGTTGCTCCTGTTCCCTTTGAGCTGTCCTCAGGCTTACCTTTACTAATGATATCGTCTGGGGATCCTTTCTTGCCTCTGGCAGGATCCTTCGACTTGGCAGGTACCGAAGTCCTACTCTCAATACCACCAGCAAGTGTCCTAAAGATCGTCCGACCTTTCCAAGACTCAGTAGTCTTGGTCGCAGGAAGCTGACCGGAACTCCAATCATCTTCCTTCACCACACTCTTGCCATTGATCGTCTTGCGCTTGGTGTCCAGGAACTCCACTGGGATCGGCATGGGTCCATCCTTGGGCTGGAACAATGCCTTCCTCATCTGCTTGTGAACGCGAATCAACTCCTTGTTGGCTTCGTCGATCACCCATTCATCATCAGTCGCAAATGCGAATTAACTCTTCGGGTGCCTCTTCCTGTGAAGAGCTTCCCGAGGTCTTCTGATGGAACCCATACTCGTAATGGGTGAAGTAGGTGAGGAAGCTTGACTTCTTGTGCTTGTCGAAACGAACGTTCCACAGGAAACGGCTAAGATCAAGAAGGTCAAGTACCAGNTTCTGATGGAACCCATACTCGTAATGGGTGAAGTAGGTGAGGAAGCTTGACTTCTTGTGCTTGTCGAAACGAACGTTCCACAGGAAACGGCTAAGATCAAGAAGGTCAAGTACCAGGTGCGAGCTAGGTGCCACCTTAAGCTTCACATCCCAAATACCCAGTACTGGACTGCTAAGCAATGCCTTGTCTGGATGGAGTTCGAACTGGAACCTAAAATTCGCATCTGTAACAAAGACATGAGAATCGGAACATGTCCTGGCTCGACGATGTCAAACTCTGTGGACTGGACCACGTACTCCTTGTCGTACATGCACACAACCAGCTTCTTGTTGCACTTGGTCGACTCGGAATTCGCGAAGGTGAACTGAGACGTGGTCTCAGCGATGTGGCACCAGATGCCACAGTCGGCATTGTGATCGCAGAACTTCATCAGGTCCTGCGCAGCCACTCGAGAAGCCATCGCTCTGGTGCATCCCAGATCCAAAACCATTGAGGTCGGAGTATAAGGGGCTGAGCGATGAAGGATGTCTTCTCTTCTTCGGTGGCCATGAAAGAAAACTTCACGGTATCAAAGTGGTCAACGAAGAAAGTTGTGGCAGTAGTGGTACCGCCTTGGGCTGAATCGGCAAGCTGAGCAGACCCGTCTTTGGAACCGGACTTCCCGTCCTTCCTCCGTCTTTCCCATACTTGCCTTTTCCTTTGCCCTTCTTTCCTTTCTTTCCTTTTCCTTTGGCTGCCCAAGCTTCTTCGGACTCGTACCAGGACCAGTCATCCCATTGTTGATCATTCCATTGACCGTCCTGCCATTGTCCTTCAGCTTGCCAGGCATCCGTCTGATCNTGGCTGCCCAAGCTTCTTCGGACTCGTACCAGGACCAGTCATCCCATTGTTGATCATTCCATTGACCGTCCTGCCATTGTCCTTCAGCTTGCCAGGCATCCGTCTGATCATCGGCAAGGTTAGACCTGCCTTTCTTCCGTTTAAAGAAGCGTCTTCCTCCGGATCCCTTGCCACCTTTTCCTTTTCCTTTTCGGCGGCCTTTGAATCCTCTTTTCATCTTCCTTCCTTGGAAGCGCCTCTGGAACCATGAGTAGTTCTCCTCGTCGTAGACCCAGAAGGCATCTTCATCGGCTTCGAGAAAACCTTCTGCGCCATCTTCCTCATCCTCGACCCAGTATCCTTCGTGACTGTCCAAATAGCCCTCATCGATCACGAGAAAGGTCTTTCTGCCACCATGACCAGAGGGAGCGAGGAGAGGATTATCGACGGAAGTCTTTGTTGTACAGAAGATCTCGAGGTACACTTCCCGAAGCTCGTTGAGGCGGTAGTCTGCGAGCACGCGGTTCCGATGTGCCATCCAAGATGTCAACACCGGTCGCTGATCCTGCGTAAGATCAGACAGTGAGACAAAAATGAGCGCAACGAGGTTGGCAGTGATCGGAATTGTCCTAGCGTGTTGCTCTCTGAGCCGTTCGTTGGCTCTCTCCATCGCCTCTTCGGGAGTGATGGTTGTTTGCTCTTCTGCTGGAAGTCCTGTGATGAATGCTCTGACCTCTGCGTTGTTCACGTCTAAGATCGGGAGGTAGGTATCGTTCCAAGCTTCTTGCATTCTCTGTATCGAGAGCTGAAATCTGGTAATCCAACGAAGCATGTCTCCATTGCCGCGATGCAAGTTCATGACCTGCTGGAAGCGGTAGAGGAACACATTGGCCGCGCCCTTCACGAAGAGGGGCCTTAGGAAACTCTTGAAGTACTTAACTCCGTTGTTCGGGTCCTTCAGACGCTCTCGATCGAGAAGTCGCTTGTGGATAGCTGCTTCTCCTTCTAGACGGTTGCGTAGAGCCGGTCCTCTCTTGTCACTGTCCAACTCCGTGATATCGCACCAGTCGTCAATCGCATCCTCATAGGCAAACCAACTTCCTCGTCCATCATATGATGGCGGTACTTTTGTGGTTACCTGCTGGAATGCCGAGAGACGGTGTAATTCTTGGAGATGACGATGATTCGTCGCGTAGGATTCATTTCCTTGTTGGAGGAGGTCCTCTTCTCCTTCGCCATGCTCGAAAGACGCAGCAGAGTGGCTAGCCATTGCGTCTGTCCTTGGATCGAACCCCAGGGAGCTACTTCTTCCGGTTCTCTTCACCAGTGCGAAATATACCGGAGAAGCTCCGGTCACCTTCACCTGCGTGAAGCGGAGCTCCGCTACCACGTTGAGATGTAACCTGGGCGTGTATCCCCTAAAAAGGTGTACAGGAACACAGGCACACAGGAGTCTCTTTTACTGCAGGCGCACAGCTGTAGATTGTACTCTGCTAGAACCTTGAGCCACAGGCATGGATACATGCAAGTGATACGTGAAACAGGCAGGCACCTGGATGTGTAACATCAGTGTTTCACCCCCCCCCCACCTCCCTGCCCCTCCCCTGCTAGGTACTTTCCTAAGTACTTATCCTGTAAGTACTTATTGCTACCTTCCAGGTACATACCAGATACCTCCTGAGCATTTACCTGCCTCTATTTACTGGTACTTACTACCTATTACGTCCCTACTTCTTACTACCTACTAGCGACTTACTTACTATAGCTACCTACTTGGTACTAGCTACGACTACGTACCTACTACCTACTAGTTATTTGCTCACTACCTACCATAGGTACGTACTGAGAAACCGTTACTAGGTACTTGTTTTCTACAAGCTAGGTACATACCTAGTATTTTCTAGGTACTTACTCCCTGCCAGGTACTTACCCTAACCCACTAAGTACTTACTACCTACCAGGTACCTACCTACNAGGTACTTACTCCCTGCCAGGTACTTACCCTAACCCACTAAGTACTTACTACCTACCAGGTACCTACCTACAGCCAACTTGCTACCGACCCTGCGACAGACTTCGTACCTGCCTACTTCCTGTACATATTACCTATTATCCAGTAAGTGCTTACAACATAACCAAACAGAACGCCAGTAGATACCACATAAAAACACGGGTTAGGGATTTCACACGTCTGTTGGCAAAATCTGGCGGAAGTGAGCCGCGACCGAGCAAAAGACCTGCAAAGACCGTGTTAACACGACGTCTAGCAATTGCACACATCTGGCTGGCAAAATCTGGCGGAAGTGAGCCGCGACCGAGCAAAGGACCTGTAAACACTGTGCCAAAACGACGGCTAGGGATGTCACACATCTGTTGGCAAAATCTGGCGGAAGTGAGTCGCGACCGAGCAAAGGACCTGTTAATAACGTGTTAAAGCGACGGCTGCTGGCACAATCTGGCGGAAGTGATCCGCGACCAAGCCAAACGCTTGGAAATAATGCGCTAAAACAAGGGCTAGGGATTTCACACATCTGGCTGGCAAAATCTGGCGGAAGTGAGCCGCGACCGAGCAAAAGACCTGTAAACACCGTGTTAAAACGACGGCTAGGGATTTCACACATCTGTTGGCAAAATCTGGCGGGAGTGAGCCGCTACCGAGCAAAGGACCTGTAAACACCGTGTTAAAACGACGGCTAGGGATTTCACAACCTACTGGGTACTTTCTACTTATACTAGATACCTACTATCTACGATATACTTCGTACCCACCTACTGCCTGCATCTAGCACATACGACATAGTGTAGTTGGTACCTGCTTACTGCCTATTAGGTACCTACCTACTACCTACTAGGTACCTCTTTGCTCCCTACTAGCTACATACCACCTACTACATACTACCCACTGGGTACTTCCTACCTACTAGGTACTTACTTACTAAGGGACCTACAACCTACTGGATATTTACCACCTACTAGGTATTTCCTAGCAACTACTCGGTACCTGCTACATACCTTCCTACGACCAACAAGCTACTGAGGTACTTGCTACCTACTGCCCACAAGGTATTAAACTATTGCCCACTAGTTACGCACCTATTGCCTCCTAGGTACGCATACTGCTTACTGGGCACTTACTTAGCACTTACTACCTACTAAGTACCTACTACCTCCTCGGTGCCGGCTGACAACGCACCAGGTAGCTACCTCCGACCGACCAGGTACCTGCCTACTGTGTGCCTACCTACTACCTAATAGGTACTTGTTTACTATCTGCCAGGTACCTACTACCTACTGCCTACACGGTACTTACTCACTACCTACTAGGTAATACCGACTACCTACTGTACACATACTACCCACCGGGTACCTACTACCTACTACGTACGTATTTACCGCTACTAGGTACTTGTTTTCTACAAGCTNCTACCCACCGGGTACCTACTACCTACTACGTACGTATTTACCGCTACTAGGTACTTGTTTTCTACAAGCTAGGTACATACCTAATATTTTCTAGGTACTTACTCCCTGCCAGGTACTTATCCTAACCCACTAAGTACTTACTACCTACCAGGTACCTACCTACAGCCAACTTGCTACCGACCCTGCGACAGACTTCGTACCTGCCTACTTCTTGTACATACTACCTATTATCTAGCAAGNTAACCCACTAAGTACTTACTACCTACCAGGTACCTACCTACAGCCAACTTGCTACCGACCCTGCGACAGACTTCGTACCTGCCTACTTCTTGTACATACTACCTATTATCTAGCAAGTACTTACAACATAACCAAACAGAATGCCTGTAGATACCGCATAAAAACACGGGTTAGGGATTTCACACATCTGTTGGCAAAATCTGGCGGAAGTGAGCCGCGACCGAGCAAAAGACCTGCAAAGACCGTGTTAACACGACGTCTAGCGATTGCACACATCTGGCTGGCAAAATCTGGCGGAAGTGAGCCGCGACCGAGCAAAGGACCTGTAAACACCGTGTTAAAACGACGGCTAGGGATTTCACACATCTGTTGGCAAAAATCTGGCGGAAGTGAGTCGCGACCGAGCAAAGGACCTGTTAATACCGTGTTAAAGCGACGGCTAGGGATTTCACACATCTGCTGGCACAATCTGGCGGAAGTGATCCGGACCAAGCCAAACGCTTGGAAATAATGCGCTAAAACAAGGGCTAGGGATTTCACACATCTGGCTGGCAAAATCTGGCGGAAGTGAGCCGCGACCGAGCAAAAGACCTGTAAACACCGTGNCCGTGTTAAAACGACGGCTAGGGATTTCACACATCTGTTGGCAAAATCTGGCGGGAGTGAGCCGCTACCGAGCAAAGGACATGTAAACACCGTGTTAAAACGACGGCTAGGGATTTCACAACCTACTGGGTACTTTCTACTTATACTAGATACCTATTATCTACGATATACTTCGTACCCACCTACTGCCTGCATCTAGCACATACGACATAGTGTAGTTGGTACCTGCTTACTGCCTATTAGGTACCTACCTACTACCTACTAGGTACCTCNCTGTTGGCAAAATCTGGCGGAAGGAGATAATGAATAAGATGGAGATGATGAAGATGATGAAGATGAGGGCCGTCCAGCCGTTAAAACACAACTGGACGGCCAGTCGTGTTTTAACTCTTGCCAGTCACAAAGATTGTCACTAGTGCTATATTTGCTTCCTTTCGCACGATGATCACATGCGTGCATGATACTGCGTATGTATGATCCTGATTATGTGACAAATTGATAAAGGATCCGATATGTAGCATTATCGCAGACGTGCATGTGTTGTGCCTCTGGAGTAGANATACTGCGTATGTATGATCCTGATTATGTGACAAATTGATAAAGGATCCGATATGTAGCATTATCGCAGACGTGCATGTGTTGTGCCTCTGGAGTAGATGCAAGAGACTTCACGGGCAGCCGTGTTGTAACACTTGCTAGTTACCAAGATTTCTTCAGATGCATTCGGTACAGGAGTTCAGTTCAAAATATATCTCTCCATGCATTATTGCTGTTGGTAACACTTTCGAACTATTTGTAATATAATGCGACTTATAAGCTTATGTCATTTAGCTAGGGCTTTTATATTACAATATAAAAAACCTAGCTAAATATACCCTAAAGGTATCGGGCTCATATATATANAAAACAGGAGGTTTTTGCGTGCTACATGAACAAACATAGCCCGCCCTCCAGCATTTAAGCTTATCCAACACATAAACTATCATAAATCTGCGGCCGAGATTCGGTGCCAGATCTATACAAATATCAAACACCCGCCTCTTCCACACGATTCCACAGGTGGCTTTTCTACATTGGTCCACTACCAATATATGCCGAAAACACCGTAAATACCGATACTATCGTGCTTTTCGCCAAGTGCATGCAGACCATGCTGCTACAAGTCGCGGGTTTGATATGTGTATAGATCTGGCACCGAATCTCGGCCGCAGATTTATGATAGTTTATGTGTTGGATAAGCTTAAATGCTGGAGGGCGGGCTATGTTTGTTCATGTAGCACGCAAAAACCTCCTGTTTTNTGTATAGATCTGGCACCGAATCTCGGCCGCAGATTTATGATAGTTTATGTGTTGGATAAGCTTAAATGCTGGAGGGCGGGCTATGTTTGTTCATGTAGCACGCAAAAACCTCCTGTTTTTTGCGTTTGATAATGTTTTATGGTGTGTTTATTAACAACATTCCTCAAATATTAAAAATGCTATAGTGTCTCTTACGAAGAAGTCTGTGTGCGTGGGCCATCTCTTTCCCGCTGCTCGTATGCGTCCGATTCTGATGCGGCCTAATAGCTCTGGCGTTTGATTTACGAGTGAGCAGACGCAAAGAGCCCCTTTCATCTCCTTTCCATTATACATGAAGGCAGTCGAATAAATGAGCTCTTTTGTTTTTGAAGCCCTACTCCAATAGCTGTTCTTTGCCTCATAAGAAATGGGAATGCTCCTCGGGAGTTACAAATTTCATGTGCATATGGGGTGCGCAAAAAGGCTCCTCGGCAGCAAGAAGTAAGAGAGCTCTTGCAACCTTCCAAACATGAAGCATGACTCAGAAGGCAGGGGCTCCTTATCCTTGTAAAACAAAATGAGATGGCACTTCATGGAGGAAAACTCCTCTTTAAATTCTGACACGATCTATGACAGATATAAACAGCAACCATGTGCATAGCAATCGCTATCTATTTTGAAGATACAAGACAAAGTAAACGAAATAATCACAGGGTGTCGTGGCCTGAACCTCACAGAACACTGTCATGCTCAAAAAAATCAACTTTTCACAGCCTCACAGCTCACGAAACTTGTGCATAGCAGTGTTTCGTGGCCTAAACCTCACAAAACACTGTAATGCTCAAAAAATTCCAAAAGTTCCAACCCTGATACTCACAAAACACTGTAATGCTCAAAAATTTCACAAAAATCTAAAAATCTAGCATCTATGGCCAGGCCAGGGGCAGATTGCATAGAATTTTGGAAGTTTTTGAGCAGTACAGTGTCTCGTGCGTTTCAAAGCTTGGAAAAGTTCATCTTTTTTGAGCATTACAGTGTTTCGTGGCTGGGCTTGAACATCATGAAACACTGTAATGCTCAAAAAAAACAGATTTTTCACAGCCCCAAAGCTGACAAAACTTGAGCATAGCAGTGTTTCGTGGCCTAAACAACACAAAACACTGTAATGTTCGAAAAAAATCATCTTTTCACTGCCTCCAAACTCACGAAACACTGTAATGCTCAAAACATCTCTAAAATTTTATGGAATCTGTCCCCGGCCCGGCCATAGATGCCAGATTTTTGGAAGATTGAAATTTTTTGAGCATTACAGTGTTTCGGTTTCAAGGTTGGAAATTTTGGAATTTTTGAGTATTACAGTGTTTCGTGGCCTGAACCTCACAGAACACTGTCATGCTCAAAAAAATCAACTTTTCACAGCCTCAAAGCTCACGAAACTTGTGCATAGCAGTGTTTCGTGGCCTGAACCTCACAAAACACTGTAATGCTCAAAAAATTCCAAAAGTTCCAACCCTGATACTCACAAAACACTGTAATGCTCAAACATCTATGGCCAGGCCAGGGGCAGATTGCATAGAATTTTGGAATTTTTTGAGCATTACAGTGTTTCGTGCGTTTCAAAGCTTGGAAAAGTTCATTTTTTTTGAGCATTACAGTGTTTCGTGGCTGGGCTTGAACATCATGAAACACTGTAATGCTCAAAAAAACAGACTTGTCACAGCCCCAAAGCTGACAAAGCTTGAGCATAGCAGTGTTTCGTGGCCTAAACCTCACAAAACACTGTAAGGTTCGAAAAAAATCAACTTTTCACTGCCTCAAAACTCACGAAACACTGTAATGCTCAAAAATTCAAAAATTTTATGGAATCTGCCCCCGGCCCGACCATGGATGCCAGAATTTTGGAATTTTTGGAATGTTTTGAGCATTACAGTGTTTCGTGAGTTGAATTTTTTGAGCATTACAGTGTTTCGCGCGCCCCATGCCCCAAAAACCACGAAAGCGTAGATCTTCGGGGGGGGCTGGCGAGCATATATATATATATATATACATATATATGGTGCAGGGGGGGGGCCTGGGGGCCTGCGACGCGGCGACGCGGCACCATATATATATATATATATATGTTTTTATGTATGTATGTACATATGCAGGGAAACACGCGAGATCTAATGTTATATTCAAATCATGTTCTCTTGCACGTCGCCACCCCACTACAACTAGTAACAAGTTTCACCGCTTCTCTGTCATAGTCATTGCCTTCACCCCACGCACGAGCAAATCCACGGCTACCTCGACGCATGACGTCCTGTATTTTACAGCACTTCGCGTCTTCTCAACACATTAGCTTCCAATTCAAGCAAGAAGAACCACACAATCAATTATCATCCTGATGCGTCATCCAACAAGTAGTTAACCGGGAATTCTGGCCCTCATGAGTTCGCACCATGAAATGACGCGAAAGTGCTATAAAACACAATACAAAAGCTACTTTCAGAAAACATCACCAAGCCCGCAAACACAGCGATCAATTGGCAGCGCGGCTAATAGTAGTAGTAGTAGTAGTAGTAGTAGTAGTAGTAGTAGTAGTAGTAGACGTCGTCGTCGTAGTAGTAGTAGTGGTAATACTAGCAGTAGTGGTAGTAGTAGTAATAGTAGTAGTAGCAAGCCAAAAAGCAGACACCAGCGAGCCCCAAAAAGAAGTTCTATGCGAACCCGAAAAAGAAGATCTAAGTGACCCTACGGCCAGGAACGAAGCGTGCCCCATGTCGGAGCTCTCGCCGACCGGCAGCAAGACCATCACACGGAGAAGTGGCGAAAGGTGATATATCCAACGGCTTTTGCCCGTACTTTCCAATCCATCTCGATTAACCTCAGTGTGATGGCGTACCTGTCAGGATGTGTGGTTTTGACCCTCGGCTTGCCAGGTTTTTAGCTTGGCCTGGTTGCCATTACTCTCGCAGGTACGTCACCAGGCGTCCCTGGTCATATCCTCAGGACACTGTGGAGAGCTTTGTTAGATGGAGCTCCACAGGCCTGCTCCATGCCCCTGCTTTCGAAACAAGATGAAATCAGCAAGTCTTCGCCAGAACCCTTAGCTTAGAATCAAGGTGCACACACACACACACACGCGCGCGCGCACCACGCAAAACACCAGCAAAACGAATTCAGTCAAAGGGACCGCCCACGCAAGGTCGGGATTGGCTGCTTGCCAAGCCTCGGCGAGAGCTCTAAGTTGGAGCCGGCGCGTCCTTCCTCTCTGAGCTCGCGGCAGCTGCTTCGAGGCCAGGGGGCAAAAAGGGACGTTGGGACCTAACGGCACGGAAGCGAGCCCTCGGCGTTCTGCTGCAAAATGCGTATGCCGTATGCTCGCCCGAGAGCAACACTCCAGGCCAGGGCTCGTGACGGACATGCCGTCGAACTCTACGGCCACAGCGTCCCGGTCCGGGCCGCTGTCCCGAAGGATGCCTGAAAAAGAACAACTGTCAACTTTAGTGAATGCTGGTGCCCAAACCGGTTTCCACAGGACGAATGTGAAATGCTGTAGGAGAAGCATGCAGCCAACAGAAAGTAAGCGACTGATCGACGATGCATTTTTGAATCTTCATACAGTTAGTGTACCAACGAAACACTGGAAAATCTGCTTTTTTGGCCACGTGATCGGGCTCCGGCTGGTGCGATTGTCCGCATGCAGACCCAAGACGCATTGTGGCAAAGAGTGCTCTGCACCGGTTCAGCCAAGGAGATGGTCCCGAGTCAAAGACATGGCGTTGCAAAGGAGCCCGAGT
Source organism: Symbiodinium sp. clade A Y106 (assembly GCA_003297005.1). Lineage (NCBI taxonomy): Eukaryota > Dinophyceae > Suessiales > Symbiodiniaceae > Symbiodinium > Symbiodinium sp. clade A. The sequence goes on from BGNK01004152.1 coordinate 47,448, forward strand.
TCTTTCTGGGGGTTGCTCAAACGATGGTCTTTGTCGTTTTCACGGCGCGCTGGTGTTCGTCATCGCAGCTGCCTGAAACTGTGGGCGCCTGTGGGTGCGTCGTGGTGGACAGATGGCTTCGGCCGGGGGCATGGGTGTGTGGCAGCAGCCGTCGCGTGGGAGAGCGTGGTGTCCGAAAGGCGGCTTCGACACCCAAAGGGGACTTTGTCCCGGAAAATTACTCATGTCTTCGTTGGGTTGAATTAGCTATCATGCCAATGATTCAACCCTGCAATCAGGCAAGATGTCATCGATTCAGCGGAGTATCTTACATGCAAGCAACATCATTACGATAATGTACTGTTACCTGCAAGTAAGACTGAGCCCTGCGAAATCCTCAACCCGTACCCACTTCGAGCTAAATACCAGACCAACGTTGCCCTTTATGTTGTGTTCTTTGGCCCTTTTTTACAGGGGGAGGCGGTGGTGGGGGCGGGAGGGGGTGTGTTCTCTGTGTTTCCTCTAATTTCCCTACGTTTTCACAACCAAACCTCTATTTTCTTTATGTTTGTTCATAGCAAAAGCCTCTATTTTCGGTGTCGGCGTCACTTACGGCACACCGAGCCCGCAACGTTTTTGGGTGACTTAGCTACCAAATTTCGGCGTCACTTGCCACCGGATTCAACTTTACGGTTCAAGCTGTAAGCTTCGCGACCTCCTCTGATTCATCCTATATCTTAAACACACCCAGGTAAACATGCCCCCTCATTTGGCGATTCCGTTCATCATATATCTTAAACATGCCCTCTCCTTTGGCGATTCCGGCCACCGGATTCAACTGGGTTCGGGCTTTAACACTCATACCTCCTCGGACTCATCCTATATCTTAAACACGCCCCGTCATTTGACGAGTCCGGATTCATCACATATCTCAAACACGCCGTGCATCGGCAAAAAAAACCCTCATTCGCGACTCCGGTGCATGTGGCGATTCCCGGCTCATCATATATCTTGAACATGCCCCCTCATTTAGCTTGTTGATCGGGAGCGGAGGGACTGCAGGAATCTGCTTCCCTGCCATGTTTGCCTTCATGACCTCCTGAGAGTTGCGAGGAGTTTCAATCTTATCGAACATGTCCACCAGGCCTGCAATGGCTTCGTTATTGTCCTATCACGCAGGCGCTGCTGCTCAGCGTCCAACGTGACCTCCTCTTCCCCGGACTGCAGACCATCTTCACCCTTCTCCTCTGACTGTGACTCATCATCGTCGTCAGCAGCCCGTGGAGGACCAGCCGGAGTTGTTGGACCTTCGTTGGTCATTGGGGTGTCAGGCATGATCGCCTGATCGGGGTGATGCACACCAGCGCCGGATAGCCATGCTTCGGCGTCTGCATTCGGCACGTCTCCAGCGCCCGAAGTGGTATCAGCCGGCTCTGTCTCTGGCTCCGCTGGGTGTGTATCGTTGGCCATGTTCGTATCCCCTTCTTCATCGAAACCGATCTCAGACAGGTTGATGTTCTTGGCCTCAGGCAGATCAGGACCGAGGTCACTAGCGCCCATTCTCTCCAGCATCGAGGTATGCGCAATCGGGGTCATCGTGCCTCGGGACTGAGAACCTGCCTTTGGGGATCGTCTCCACATCGATGCGACGGCAGCATCGTATTCGGCTTTCGTTTCAAAACTTGGGAAGCGCCCCAGGTGTGCCATCGTGAACATGCCGCAGATCTTCGAGCAAAATGTTCAAACCGTCTTGCTCTCGAGCAGCGGGTAAAATCCCTTGACGTAGGGAATCCCCTCAATCATTGCACCGTAAGAGATCGAGAGGAAATTCGAGTTCCAGATGGCACGAATTGCATTCTTGCACTCTTCGAAGAGCCGCATCGGTGCGGTGGGAAGGAAGCCGACGCTAAGCGAAATCGGGCCGCACACCGAAACCGAACCATACAATTCGTTGAGTCTCTCAATTTCCGGAACATCGGTGTTGATGACTCGGCGGACCTCAGTATATCATCGATAGGTCCGGTAAACTTCGTCCAACCATCGTCGAGTTTGTGGAGGTTTCCCCCACTCCAGACGATCAAGATGTGTGTGTGTGTGTCTCACACCGGAACGTCTGTCTCACTCTTGATCTTCTCAGCGATCTCGACCGTGTCTCTGAGAGGGGCATTGTATTCGCACATTTGCACCCTGACAGCGGCCTCACCGAATCGGAAATGCTCGATCGCCTTCGTGAGGTGGGTACCAAAGTCTGCATTGTGATATCCCTTGTTGCTCCTGAAGGTGAATGCACAATCATGGAGAACCACGAATCGTTGCCTTGACCCAGCAGTGGACGGGCCAACACATGGAGGCGCCCCAGAGTGCGCAATCGTCGCAGCCATCGAGGTCACTGCCTTAAGGCCAACGCAGGCACACGGCGACGAGCCCATCGGGATGGTTCCACACTCCCTGGCGGACAATGTTCGTGGTGCTCTCTTCATCGTACGGAGCACCGCTATCGTCCCGGGCAGGTGTAAATCCGCTCGTCCCGAGTACCGAGAGAAATGCCATTCGGTACTGCTTGCACCATCGATCCCACTCGGCCTGAGGGCCTGTAGCCATACTCGTCAATCTGGACGACCTTGGGAGATAAGCTTCCGTTCTCCCCAAATGTGGGAGTCTGGCTCTGAAAGAACGGCGCCAGTTCACATCGGTATGACGATGTTGAAAACGCCTCAATCAGGCTGTAGTGACCCGTGAATTCGGATTTCTCCTGATTTAGCTCTCATTCGGGGAACCAGCTCACGCGCTCCAGGACGCACTGCTTGACAGTTTCCCTTTTATCGCCGGGAGTCTTGGGAGCACTGCTTCCCTGATCAGTGTCCATAGCGCTCTGCGCACCAGTGGCCTGTTTGCGAGAATCGTGGCCAGGAATGGTGAGACCGGCAAGAACAAGCGGATCGGTACCCATTGTTCCACTGGTGATCTTGATGATCCGGGGATCAAGCGGGCTGGCCTCCATCCATGGGTGCCATGACGTGGATGTGTACCCATCTTCGTTAGCCGTGCATGACGGAGCTCGCGGATGTTGCATGCGGTCTCGCATTGTCCGTTTTCACTCGGAACGGACGGAAGGCAATCCCGCAGATCTCGCAAAAGACCGCAATGCGAGTCTGCTTCAGGGACGACCCAAGCTCCTTCGTCGTTCCTGGGTGTGGATCCACGATGGCCCTGTCAACACAGACCATGACCTGGAACCAGTATCCATTCCCTAGGTAGGCACCGGAACAGTATCCGGGCGCCTCCACAGAGGGCTTGCGGGTTCCTTCGTTGTCGATATCGTAGTCCTCGCCCACCAAGCCACCGTGAGCAAGAATAGACTGAATAGACCACAGGAACCTCATGCTCGTACCATGTAGGTACGTGTCCTGTGGGTTGCACACCCGAGATCCAGCACGAGGCACGTAGATCCAATCGTGTTCGACACCGATCTTTTCTGTGCCCGTGCCGTCAGAGTAGGTCACCACTGTCGAGGCTCCCCACTCGAGCGTTTCATCGACGTTAACGCAGTAATCGAAAAACGCCTCACCCTTTGCCCGCAGGTACGAGATCCATCCTTTCATCATCGGGATCTGTTCCTGATCGCCTTCGGCCATGTGACCGGCCACTTCGGCGAGGCCCTGGGCGTCGACCTTTGGGAGATCTGAATCGTACTCCACTCGGTCAGCATCCAGGCGCGAAGCCTGCTCCTTCAAGGAGGCGAGCGTGGGGAACCGGCTCATCGCCTTCTCAGAAGAACACACGAGACACGAGTGTTCTAACAAGGAGCAACAACAAGTACAGCAAACGCACTTGAGCCAAATAATCAGTTCATGAGTCTTCGTTCTGTCCTAACCTGACACCTATTACGCCTCTATTAAACATGCCCAGGGGAACGTGTTTTCTTAGCTCCCCCCTTTAGGACATGAGCGGGCACTCACCTGAGCCTGTACAGACGATTGTATGTACAACGGTCTACGGCTACTGGAGCTTAAAACCTAGTTCGCGTAGCAAGCGACAGTCATCAGGACTGATGTTGTTTGCATCTGTTAGTGAATGCAACTGCAGTGAATCTTGTACTAGGATTGCTGGTGGCAATGGAAGTGTGCCAACGCCTTGGGTCAAACCTCGCAGGACTCTTCAAGAAAAATCCCTGTAGTCTAACGCCTGGTGCTGGGCATGGGGAGTCTCCGTCGGGATCCTCAACCCACAGCAGCGGTTCTGTGCACGGCGTCAAACTCACAAGTAAGTTCTTAGAGTCCGGTGCGTTGTGAGAGTCCCTGCGCAGCGGTGCCATTACACCTGCCTGTACAATGACGGTGGTAAACGAATGCGAAGGCATTAGCTGTCCAAAGAACCTAGTGATTACGGCAGTTGATTTCGGAAACATTCGTGTCAAGCTTCTTACACCAACGATCCCTCCGTGAACGAAGGCACCTGATGCAAAAGAATGCACGTCATCTGCAGCTTCGGCCCTTGCAGATTGTGCTCGCGGCAGATATGACAACAGTTGCACTATATGCTGCTTGTTGATGCGCTGTGGCAGGCTGCCAGCAAACGCTTCAGCACGAGCTACAGTGTCTGCTAGGATGATGAAAGCTTTCTCCTCCTGGGGTGTAAGCTTAAGACCTAATTGCACTAGCATGGTAGGCCACTCGCAAGGATTTATTACCTTAGTGAGGCCATTTGCTATTTGCTCCTTTGTGGGGCATTACGTGGCAATGACAAGGTCATCATCAATCTGCTCGGACATTGATGCGATGTTAATGCGGTGCACTCGGCCACAATGCCTTAACTTGGCACTGTATCCGCTAGCAAGAATTGTAAGTAGGGTTTCATTATCTTGATGGTACGTCGTCTTACAACAGTAGCCTAACAAGTACTGCAGAAATGACTGAATGGTTATCGCTTCAGAAAACATGGCGGTACTCATGGCAATTTTTTCTGCTTCATGCGTCGAGCGTGCTACGGAAGACTGCTTTCGCGATGACCAGAAGACAGGGAATCGTGATGATCCCGTCTCTACACAGATAAGGATACCCGAGGTAGATTTACTGGTAAAAGGACAGCTACCAAAGTCCGCATCGGTGTACACGTGAAGGCTNATAAGGATACCCGAGGTAGATTTACTGGTAAAAGGACAGCTACCAAAGTCCGCATCGGTGTACACGTGAAGGCTTGGCTCTTCATCGTGCGATACAGAGGCTGTTAAGCACAAGTCTACCGTGCCATTTAGATAGCTTATTGCCCTAAATAAAACCTTATCTTCCCAGCGAGTCCATCGTGTGACTTTGGTCGCTAGTCTTCCTGTGATGAAGTATAAGTCCGGTCCCGATAAGCGTGCAAGCCACAACATCTTCATCAAGATCCTTGCAGCGACACTGCCAAGTTCACCTTCTTCAGCTAAGTCATCGTCTGCGATGCTTGCTTCCGAAAGGCACGGTGTTGGCACTTTGCGCAACTTCTTACGCTCTAAACCAGACAACTCCAAGTACAACTCTATTACCTGTTCGGCATAAGCACGCGTGTCGAGAGTGACAGTTGTTTCACTTGGACCACGATGGATAGTATGATTCCTGCCAAGTACCCTTGCTCCATCTTCTATCCTGGTCTCGGGCTCAATCTTGATGTGCTTGCGCAGACGCTTCCAGAATTCCTGGTGAAGCTCAACCTTTCCGGCTAAACTAAGATAATCTACGTATATGAAAATAACCCATTCGAAGGATGGCCTGGTACCTCTTCACCTCCTAAGGATCGCAACTTCTGGGCAAGATGTTCTTGCCAAAGTTTGCCAGCAAGCGGATGGCCGTATAGGCTCCGCAACAGCTTCACGGCAATCTTGGCGTTTGAATCAAACTTCGCCCTCATGTCAGACGTCCAAAGTTCGTATGGCAGAACTACCCACGTGTCTTCTTCGAGCTTTGCTTGAAGGAATGCTTGGATAGCATCACCAAAGGTTAAGGTTGAACCTTTTCTGCACCCAAACCAAAATGTCAAGTTTAGGGACGTCAGTGCTGTGGGCGACGTCGCCGTGTCGTCAAACAAGACAATATTGTGTGACGCATCCGCTACATAGTCACCACAGTATACGATTCTACCTTTCCACCTTTGCAAGTGCGGTTCTAACTCTATGTGCTTCACCCCACACAAAGTAAGCAACTCTGCCACTTTAATCTTTCGGTTTTGTGCCCTAGCCTGGCTCCGAAGATTATTAAGGAGGATAGCTGAGGAATCGTCCCACGTATTGTTGGCTCTTAATCCGTCAGCTTCCTTTCGGACTGCATCTAGACCTTCCGGATCTTGCATCCACACCTTACGTGGCAAGTTTTGCGTTACCATGCCATACACACCTGTCATGCGTGGCACGCTCTTGAATTTAATGCATGTGATGGGAAGAGAGCCTCCGCAATAGTTTTGGCGAACTGCATTGGATATGCATCTTCACAAGCCTCTTGCGCATTTTTGTGGTGCTCGTGCGCATGGCTACCATTTCACTGTTGCTGGGACAAGTATTGTATGAGGTTCAAGCTGTTTGTTGCAACACAAAGAGTGCAGTGCTTAGGATAATGATCGCCTTCAAAACCGAGCATGCACCCATCGAAGGATACACGCTTCAGACCGTTAGCTGACTCAAAATCCTTCCAAAGCTTATGATTCCATACATGTGCCTTCTTAGGCCCTTCTACGGCTACTCTGCCATGATTGTCAAGACAATGACTACGGCTAACACCCACCAGAGCAACCGCAAGAGCTCATTTTTGCGATGCTCCACATGAGCTCAATGCTGAAGTTGAAACTGTCCAAGGGAGCCTTTGGCTCGTGAGGACANGACAATGACTACGGCTAACACCCACCAGAGCAACCGCAAGAGCTCATTTTTGCGATGCTCCACATGAGCTCAATGCTGAAGTTGAAACTGTCCAAGGGAGCCTTTGGCTCGTGAGGACATCGCCGATGGCGGCTGGGGTGGGCGGAGGTGCCCAAAGAAACACTCGAGAGGAAGAGACAGCGGGTTTTCGCCAACTGTCATTACTGTGCACGCACTAGACATGACTACGGCTAACACCCACCAGAGCAACCGCAAGAGCTCATTTTTGCGATGCTCCACATGAGCTCAATGCTGAAGTTGAAACTGTCCAAGGGAGCCTTTGGCTCGTGAGGACAGCGCNATGACTACGGCTAACACCCACCAGAGCAACCGCAAGAGCTCATTTTTGCGATGCTCCACATGAGCTCAATGCTGAAGTTGAAACTGTCCAAGGGAGCCTTTGGCTCGTGAGGACAGCGCCTCACCACCCTCCCCTAACCAGTTACAGGAACTGCACTTGAAAGGGAAGCAGCGATTGCTTGGCAGAGAGCTGCCGGGTAGGGTTGGGCGCGCACAGTCATGAAAACGCCTGTGGCGTCGGTGCCAACGAGGCGAATGTGTCGACGACCTGTAGCGGAGCACCGTCCAGACTGTGTGTTGCAGGTGCGTTGTACTGGCAGTAACCATGCCGAAGGTCCAGAAAGCAGCCACGTGGGCTTTTTCCACGGCTGACGGTACTGACAGAAATGCACTTCAACCAAGTGCGCCTGCTGTCGAAGTTCGCGGAGCGGACTTGTCAACCATACTCTGGACGAGCAGGGATTCTCAAGAGCCCAGCAAATGTTATGTTGACAGCAGTACTGGATGAAGTGGCACGCTATCTGCAATAGGAGATTACCTTGTTGCACCTTTTCTGTATCTCGTCTGGAGAGATGAGGAAGGCCCCATATCCCATCAGCATCATCGCGCAAAGGGGGCGGTCCGAGGTTGTCGTGCTTTCTAGCCTTAGACCACGTAGCACATGGCAATCCAACCCACACCAATGCAATGCGGTGTGCTTGGAGAAATCGAAACAAGCGCTGTTGAACCCCAGTCTTTCGGAGATCGCATTCTGCACTGAAGGCGATATCAACTGCTAGCGCATTGTATCCAGCTTGACGGCAACTGTGGGAGAGAGAGCCGTGCACACCCAGCGAAAAGCTCGATAACCCAAGATGCCGACGGCCCTAAATGCGATTGGAACACTTGGCCATCAGGGAAGGTAGCCTCCTCTCGGCTTCCAAGGATGCGCGTTGAATGCTGTCTGGGAGACGTTGAAACTCTAGAGAGAGTTTGCTGTGGGCCTCGTACCTCTTGACAGGTATCGCTGGCCCAACGTCCTCGCATCTTGACCTCCAGCGCTGTCCTCAACTGGTGCAGGCGGTCGTGACTGGGTCCTGAGTGTCTCATTTGATAAAGCACCGCAAAGTTTTGCGGCAAACCGATCTGGCGTAGCACCTGATGCCAGACGGTTAGAAGCTTGGCGTAGTCGAGGTCGAAGAGAGTCGTGCCCTTTCGGCGGCGCGCTAGCCGACCCAACATGGGGCCGAGTTGGGGAAGCACTGTTGAGTCCAGTAGCACAGACTCGTCTTGCTGGACTCCAAGCGGGCCAAGGGATGCAGATTGATGGCAAAAGACTTCACTGTCCTGGTTGGAAACACCACGTCCTCTGCCCACAGTGCCAGAGCCTCCCCCGGCCGCAAATAAGCACTGAACATCAGCAAGATTAGTAGCGCGGCTTGGCCCATGTTTAGTCGCAGCATTGTGACCACGATCAAGGCTATCAACTGAAATGGAACTGGCGGTCTCGTGGCCCCCGGATCCAAATTCGCCCAACCCTTCAAGCATCTTCTCGACCTCGGCAGCTGTTCCGCTTGGGAAGAGCCTGGCCTTGCGTCCAACACGGCGGCAAAAGTCTTGTTTCCTTCTGAAATGTCGGTGCCTTCCGAGAACATGTTGTTGAGAAATGTGCTCAAGTACTCGTCCAACTTCGGCATGGCCAGAGTATGAATGTCTGGGATCTTCACGGCCTTTGCAAATTGAGCCACCCTGTTGGCGTAATCCTGTGCGACTTGCCCCGAGATTGCTGCCTGTTCCAAGAACGTTTGCCCCGGAAACCTCGGCAGCTGATTCGTCTCTATGAGCTTCTGCCTCTTCGTGGCCCTCTCGGGCTTCGATGCTCCTTGCAGAGATCGCCCAACTGCCGCTCGACGATCCATCAGCGATGTGCTGGCGGCTGGAGAGGCGGCCCTCAAGCAAGGCACTTCCATGTTGGCAACCTGTGGTTCTGGAGTGATCTTGGCTGCCGTCTTTCTTGAACTTCGCCGCGAGGCCCTTTCGTTCATGCTCCCATCTCCTCGAAGCATGATCTGACGGATTTAGTTCACTAGGGATCCAGCGGTGATAAACACTGCAATTTGTGGCGACCAGCAGCGCGCACAGCTTTCGGCAAGTTGCCAGCATATGGAACGAAGCAGTTCTACCCTTCTCACAGCACAACACATTGGCAAGATTGTCGTTCAAATGAAGATGTCGTCTGTTGAAGTTTCTGACCAATCTGAGTTTATGCTTCATTGCAGCAACAACCCCTCTGGATTCGAGAACCGTGATGGGCTCAGAGTGTTGAAATCTGACCGCAAATAAATCACGCCAATCACTGCTATTCATGAACGAAAGTGGAATCTCCTCAAATTGTGCATCGATGGCGAAAGGATCTTCAGGGAGAATCGCTCTCGGCTTCGCTGTATCTGGATGGCTGAACGGGTCGAGTGGCTCTTCCGCTTCCAGGGCTCTTTGTCTGGGCGCCAAAAAGTCTCTGGTCTTGAAACGCCACCCCTCATGTTGCCTCGAGAGCCGCGCAACCTCCTCTGATCTAGCAAGCCTGCAACTGACCGCCATTCCACTCAAAGAGGCATCGGAACTAGTGACTTGGTCATCCCAACATCTCCTGAGGTCAGCATGGCAAACTTGCAACAAACTGGCTACCCATCCCGCTTCACCTGCAGCTGACCTCCACAGTCGCCGCCTGGCTCGGTAGCTTGTTTGTACGAAATCATAAAGGCTCCGCATGCACGACAACATTTCCCGACGAAGCAACATGAAGTGGACCGCATGGCCGATCAGCTTCTCAATCGCTCTGCCGTTCACCCTAGGGCGCCTGCTCAGCCATCTGAAGGCGGCGATCACCCGCCCGACCTTTTCGGGAACAGGCTTGACGATGCCACTCACACCGTCGACGATGAATCCCAACGAGGCCGCTGAGGATCCCGCTCTTCGTGAACGCCGAAGCCGAGGGACCTCAGGTGTGATACGGCGCCATCTTTCGCGGCTTGCACCCTTTTGGGACATGTACCCGCGATGTTCAAGTTGTCGGCGTATGCTATCACCAACGGGGTGCCCTCCTCTAAGGACGGCGCCGGCTTGCCAGAAACCAACAGCCGCTCTTGTGTTAAACCTGCACCACGCAGTGCTTGGATACATGGCCCAGCTCCACCCCATCGGGATGACCCTGAAACATGGGAAGATCAGTCCTTCGCGGTCACGAGGAGGACGGTCTTGGACCGGGACACCCCATGCATCCAAAGCCTCATGAGGGATGGCAGGTAAACAGAAATATGAACGAAGCTCGCCGGGTAGTTCCAAGGAGTAGAAATAATCCGTAATGTCACTTTGTGCGATATAAAGGGACACATTGCTGGGAATTTCCACCTGTGCCCACGACGCCCCGGCAGCCATCATCATTGACGGGGGCTGCTTGAACGCTGATTGACCCCACGGCAGTCCAGAACTTATCTGAGCTTGCCACTTTTCTTTGCGACAAAGAAAGGCGTGATAAGGTCCTGCGCATTGGCCGTGCAAGATATCATGCCCCCCAAGAAGAGTTTGTGAACGAACTGCACATATTTACCGGGGTCATTCTTTAGGACGGTGTCCATGTAAGGTTGCACCACGCGGCCGTTCTCTACCTTCATGCCCCATTCATCGGCTGAGATCATCATGTTCCCCACCGGGTCCTCCAAGATATCGCGACCAAAGTCATCCACCAAGTCCCGAAGTGGAGGCGGGCTGGACCCCACCTTGGGCAGAGAGACTAGGTCGGAGTTGTAAGGACGGACTGTCGTTTGTGCCTCTCGGAATAGGAGAGGCTGGCTTGCAGAAGCGTTCTTGTCGCCTCACGCTCACTGTACACAGGAATATCACTGGAAATTGAACCCACTAGTAAGTTTCACCGATTGGCTGGGCGCTGTGCTTTCGGACGCCAATGTCCATAGCAAGTCAAACGCATGAGGAACTCAGAATTAAACACAGAAGCATTCCGTTTTTGGGCCACACGGCAGAAATCAAATCAAACTCACGGANGGAACTCAGAATTAAACACAGAAGCATTCCGTTTTTGGGCCACACGGCAGAAATCAAATCAAACTCACGGAAGGCATTCGCTCGGCGTCTCCACCACACGAAAGTGCAGCAAACTCATCGCAGTCAAGGTTGAAAGCGCAGCAAACTCATCGCAGTCGTCGTTGTCGTCAGTCGTCAGTCGTCAGTCGTCGTTCGTTTGGGACCGCTTGGCTTCCCCCCTCCACAATTTGCAGAGGGGGTACTGAGCCCCCCCACCGCGACAAGGTGGGTCCCATCGGGAGGGAAAAAANGTCGTCGTTCGTTTGGGACCGCTTGGCTTCCCCCCTCCACAATTTGCAGAGGGGGTACTGAGCCCCCCCACCGCGACAAGGTGGGTCCCATCGGGAGGGAAAAAAAATGAAGTCGCCCTGCACGTTGTCGACGATGTAGACCTGGCCACGGTTTAGGGTTTAGTCTAAGACGCTAAGAAAACTAGTGCACACATGCAAAAGCCGGCCTCGTCGTTGCGAGCCTTTTCCACATCTCGGACCAAATGCCTTCGCACGGCGTCGGCCTGTGCACGGCTAGATCTTAGACGGGAGAGGGACCGGGCGTGAAGCTGTACTGAAAGAAGCAACAGCACTCTGATCTGGATGACAAATAACTTTGTGCTTCACACTGGTCTT
>BGNK01004153.1:4121-56874 GCA_003297005.1 Symbiodinium sp. clade A Y106
GGGGGGGGGACGGCCGAACCGGGATCATATATGGGAATTCTGGTATATTCATGAATATGGGTGATGTTATATCATCAGCCGTAGGGACACGCGCAGCGACTGAAGGGCGATCTGAGGGGCTCGTAAGCTCCTTGCGCTTCACGGTAGAAAGCCATGGCCTCCGACTGTCTGGTGCTCAGGTGGGAAGGGGGTCATGTCCCTATAGTAGCCTCTATATAATCCCCAAGAATAGTCTCCAATATCCATTCACCCATTCCCTACTAAGCGCCAGGGAGCCGAAACCCAAGGGATTAAAACCCTAGGTCCAAAAGACCCTATAAGTAGGTTATTGGGTTTAGGATTGTTCGTTTTGTAGATAAGCCTTTGAGTTCTTAGATTCGTTGCCACGGAAACCCTTACCCTAAACCCTGAAGCCCTAAACCCTATCTTAAACTACCCAAGCCTAATTACCTTTTTGGGAAGTTCTCATTGTACACCCAAATATAGAGAATCAATAAAGGCCCTACAAAAAGTAGGTTTTAAGTAGAGGAAAGGGTTACCATTGGTAATCGCGTCCCCTTCAAATCACCTATATGATGATGCGGTAATGTCTCTCAGAACCCTATTCTGAGTGTTGAGGCCCGCTACCCAGACCACCGGGAGGATCCGAAAAGGTAGATCCCTTAAGGGGTTAAGGACCCCCCAAAGCCCAAACCCTCCCCAGAAAGCCCATGATGCCTTTGGGAGCCTTCGGGTAGGCCTATATATACCCTAAACCCTATATAAACCCTAAACCCTAAACCCTATATAAACCACAAACCCTAAACCCTTATAGATCCCTTTGAAGGAACTCTTATAGACCCCTTTGGGAGCCTTAGGGTAGAGTCTGGAAAAAAGCTCTGAGCCCGAACTCCAAAAAAGAGGCTGTAAGACATTACGCTGCCAAAAAAACATCTCCACTCGTCTTCGGACTTCTCTTATTCATTCCGGGTTCAGGCTTCTTAAACCATACCTTAATCAGGGTTCCCATAAAATTCTACATTGGGGTACAGTTCTGGCACAAGTAGTTTGAGGCACAACCCCATTGACAAAGATGAGGCCCCACATGCGGCAAACAAACCAGAAACTAGAACGTCAAAGAGCTAAAGTTTAGGATGGTTTAGGACTAGGGTTTAGGGCCATGGTTGGTGCTGTAGGGTTATCCGACTTAGGCTCTCTCCGTATGGAAACCGAAAACCAAAATCCCATTGGCCCTGGCCCCGGGCCCTGAAGAGATCTGCAGATGTCTGGGGCAGAATTCAAAAATAGGGCCCCCAAACAGCACATAAGCAAAAATGAGTATAAACCCCCTTATAATGAAGCCCAATAGGGTAGGGATATCCCTATAAAATGCTTATGCTTATCTGCTTGTCGGGTCCCTAAACCCTAAACCCTAAATCCAAAAAGCCCTAAACCCTAAACTCCCAGGAGCCCTAAACCCCAAAACCCTATGCTTACGTCCCTTTCGGGTGCCTACAAGAAGGCCTTTCGGATCGTTCGGGTGTGGGTTTGGGGTGCATTATTTAGGGTTTACCTCCCAAAGAACCTACCTTTTTGGGGTTCCCTAATATGATTTCTTTATATAAGTCCTTAAAAAGGCAAGTTATTTGGGGTTAAGGTAGGGTTTAGGGATTCTAGCCTGACTGGTGGCTCAATAATGTGCTGCAATACAGCTAGGTTTCTGAGCGATTCCTTAATAATAAATAAGGGTACCCTGTTTCCTAATAGTCGGCTTTAAGCAGGGAAGCATACAACGAAAAGTGCAAAAGGGTACTACTCAGGAACCTAGACAGACTACCCTAAGCCCCCTGCACCCTCAACCCTGAATCAAAAAAAACTCATGCAACATGGAGTCTTGGATCTGGAAGCGGTGTGCGGATCAAAAACCATAGTCACACAGCTGGGGAATCCAAAATCCTAAACTCCAAACCAAGGCTCCAAAACAGCACATGACCGAAGCTAGTTCGTATATCTCATATATGCTGACCGAAGCCACTTCGGATATCTCATATATAAATAAACTCCCTTATCATAATTACAGCCCACTGAGGCAAGGATATCCCTGTAAATCGTTTTGGCCTGTGTCCTTTTGGGGAGCCTGGAAACAATGTTAAGCTCTGGAGCTTTCAATCCAAAAGTACTGCACGAGCACGAATCCTACCAGTTTGTCGTCAGCGCAGTCAAAGACCGTGAGACCTTCTACAACTCTACATGAACTTCAGCAGTTCCTGCACGGCGCTACTGTCACCACCACAGTCAGACTGACCCCAGGTCAAGACCGATCCATCGACAAGAATGGCAGCAAAAGCCCCCTCGGAGGCTTGGATCTGCTGCACGTTCTTCAGCTGACCCTGCACGGCACTACTGTCACCACCAAAGGCAGGGAAACCCCAGGTCACGACCGATCCATCGCCAAGAACTGCAGCAAAAGCGAACAGAGAGGCTTGGATCTGCTGCACGTTCTTCAGCTGATCCTGCACGGCACTACTGTCACTACCATGGGCAGGGTGACCCCAGGTCACGACCGATCCATCGCCAAGAACTGCAGCAAAACCCCCCTCGGAGGCTTGGATCTGCTGCACGTTCTTCAGCTGACCCTGCACGGCACGACTGTCACCACCATAGGCAGACTTACCCCAGGTCACGACCGATCCATCGCCAAGAACTGCAGCAAAAGCATGGCTTGAGGCTTGGATCTGCTGCACGTTCTTCAGCTGATCCTGCACGGCACTACTGTCACCACCACAGCCAGACTTACCCCAGGTCACGACCGATCCATCGCCAAGAATGGCAGCAAAAGCGAACTTAGAGGCTTGAACTGTAACTTTGTTTACATGCAGGGTTAGCAAATCACCATTCTGCAGTCGGGCACGCTTGATTGGTGCACATGCATCCAGAACGCTTCCGGATGAGCCCACGAGCCGCCCCCTTCCGACTCCGAGTGCGATCTGTGCCCGACGCTTCAGTGTTCCCACTTCTTCATTCAAGCCAGCGTTCACTGTGACTGTCTTGCCGCTGAGCAGCCCAACCTCCACTTTAATCGACATCTTGCCACGCAGAACTTCAACTAATGTAGGGGTCTTAATACTGCAATTAGAAGTGGGTTTGGGGGCCCATTATACTATACTTATAATAAGGAACCCCAAAAATAATTTAGGTAATTATGAAGGCCTCTATAGTACACCCACTGCAGCGTTTGCGGCTGGTTT
This sequence comes from Symbiodinium sp. clade A Y106, assembly GCA_003297005.1. Classification (NCBI taxonomy): domain Eukaryota; class Dinophyceae; order Suessiales; family Symbiodiniaceae; genus Symbiodinium; species Symbiodinium sp. clade A. Next base: position 7,349 of record BGNK01004153.1, read on the forward strand.
GTGGTTCCCGTACATTTAGGCGTTAAGGGCTTGAGGCTTAAGGGGCTCAGTCACAAGTTGAAGCATTCCTTCAGGGCTACCACAGAAGCCGGAATGATTACCGATTCTGGAGGGCTCGGTGTTGTAAGCACTGGGCAATATACCCGAAAGACCTATTTCGGGCAGCAAGGCCTTGCAGTGTGGATCGTGGGGATGACTGCTTTGATCTGGTTGCATTTTCACGCAAGCACACGAGCCAGACGAATATGCCATAAACCCTAAACCCTAAACCGGGCACAAGGCAAAAACAAAGGGTCAAATACCCAACTCGCAAGGGTTCGGGGTCCCAAATTCCTTACTCTCAATGATTCTGGGGGGACTTAGACACAGAGATGATCACTTTCTCTAAGATGTGGCCATGGGGGTTCTTAGAGGGGTGTTATGGAATCTCAGACCGGGTTTAGGGGTTTAGGATTAGGGCCTAGGGGAGAAGGGTTGAGGGTCAGGTTTTTCTTTCATACAGTTGCTGATAAAAATCTGCATTACCCATAATAAGGAATATACCATAATTCCTATAGTCTGGGGTGATTAAAGGTAATGCAGGATGTATATCATCGACCGTAGGGGAATGGGTAGTGGGAGGCGAAGGCTTGCCAGAGACTTTATAGTCCAATGATCGAAAGCGATACCTCAAACAACACAACCCTAACCCTAAGGCTCTAAGGACTCATATTTTAAGGCTTTTGGTTCCAAAGACCATACTATTTGTGGCTTTTGGGCTATGTTGAGCCAAAGGGTGAGGGTCCAAAGGACCTAAGAATTCTGTACGTGGGTTTCGGACAGTAGTTTTGTAGGTGAGTATTTGGGAGAGTATATGATTAGGTATTTGTACCCTGTGCGCAGCATAAACCCCTTTGAGTATAGGGTATAGCCCCTAAAACATTGGAGTCTCTGGGTTCAGGGTTTAGGATGTGTGGGGTGTGGCGCCTCGGCTGTGGAGAGTTTCTTACGGGTTTGTAGATCTGCCAAAGGGGACGGACCCATTGCATGTTGATGAGTGGCTAAACTATAAATACCCGAAGCTCGCGAGGTTCAGGTGCCCAGCCAGGCACCGAAACCTCACTACGGCTGATGGACAAAATCCTGCATGACCCTAAGGACTCTAAACTATGGGAATTATGGTATATTCCTTATAATGGGTACTGCAGGATTTTGTCCACCAACAGTATGACATAGTCTTGGAATTTACGCTTCTGTTCAAGGGCTCCTGCAACAGTAGTTCGAACCCTCCTCAACTCCTCAACCCAACAGACTCCCTGGTGCTTAGTAGGGAATGGGGTAATGGATCCCTATAGTAGTCCCTTTCTACTCCCCAATAATCATCCCCATAACCCATTCCGCCATTCCTACTAAGAACCAGACAGAAAAGGACCCCTTATAGATCCCTTTATGGGATCCATTATAGGATCCCTTTAAAGAACCCTAAGGCCATTCCCCCATTCCTCTAGTGCAAAACTGGTGAGGTACATGGGGCTCTCCAGTTCAAAGTCAGAAAGACTCCCATGAACCAGAGAGAGGGACCAGCAAGAACAACGAAGACAACAACAAACTATAGAACACCGGCAAAACAATAATGGGAGCGGTTTCAATAGGCTTTTGCGTAGATGATACTATGCATTCTAAGGAAACCTAAACCCTAAGGAATAGTGGATCCTAAGGAATAGTGTAAGTGATTATTTAGGCCGCGGTTTGATTGATCCGTGGCCTCTCGGCGCTTGCCCTGCTTGAAGGAACAAAGGCCCATGTTGTGCAGTACCACGGCATTATTCCTTAGAGTCGGAGGTTCATGGATAGTTATAAGTGGGGTTATAAGCAGGGCTCTTTTAAGGGTTCTATAGGGTTTAGGGTTTAGGGATTGGGGTTTAGGGTAGTTATAAGTGGGGTTATAAGTAGGGTAACTACAGAGTTAAAACCCATATTAGGGGACTTATAACTCCACTTTAACTACCCATGAACCTCCAAGTAGAGTCGGAGGTTCCAAGGCTTCAGAAGCTTTCCTCTGAGGAATATTGTTTCGGGTTCAGGGCTTAGGGGCTTGAGATTACTTAACGGCTCATGGGTCTTAGTAAGTAAGGTTATGGGGTAAGGTTTTAATTAGTTGAAAACCCCACTTACCCAGTCCCAAGAGCCCTCAAGTGATTCGGCTGACGAGGGTTTGAGTTTACGTTCCTTGGCTCCAACAAGCTATAAACCCCGAGCTTGTACTGATGGTCGGGATTATAACATAGGTGCCTTAAGAATTGATTATTATAGGTTTGTGAGGTGTCCCCTACTACACTTATAGACAAACCACAAGGTGTCCTATTGACACTCTATACTATGCGCTAAGGTGCTCATTCCGAGCATCTCCAAAGGAAGCCCAGATGTGGGTAGTTCTCCAATAGGGTCACTTTGGCTCCTGTTCATGAGGGTGCCGTACTATTTTGGGGACCTAAAGCGATACCCTAACTTAGAGAACAAACCCAACGCAGATTCATTCACCAATACTAGGGACCCCCGATCACGCATACCAAAGCCCGAATATGGGTTTAGGGTTCAGGGTTTATAGCGTTTAGGGTCATATAAGACATAAGCCATTGGTGAAGAGGGTTTGGCAGTACATTAAAGTAGAAGTACACAGGAACTACAGGAGAATATCCTTACTACCCAAACCGTGAACCCTTAACCCGGCTAAATCGTAAACCCTTAATTAACCTTCAACCCTAAACCCTACGTTATACAATTAAGGACCTTAGAACTTAGCGCTAAGTCCTAAGCCCCTGGGGCTCTGACATCACAGCAAGGTGAGTCTTACGGCTGATGATAGAAATCCTGCGTTACCCATAATAAGGCATATACCATAATTCCCATAGTCTAGGTGATTAATAAGATAATGCAGGATTTATTCAGAATCAGCCTTAGTTCCGACTCGAAACCATAAACCCGCAGGGTTCATGTCCAAGCCGCAGCCCCTTTGGCTTGGGCTTTATAGCCCTAAGGGTCCAAAGGAACCAATAATTTGGTATTCGGGTTTAGGATATGTAGGTTAGTATTTGGCAGAGTATATTCTAAACCCTAAACCCCTAAACCCCAAACCTCTAAACCCTAAACCCTAAACCCCTAAACCCTAAACCCTATAGGTACTTGCACCCCAAGGGTTTGGTTTTGCTTTTTAGGTTTGGGGATATAGCGTTTCGGGTTTCCTACCTGTAGCCCCAAAACCCTACAAAACAGGGGCTATGATCCCTTAAATGCAGGGTAGAACGCTTATGTCAGATTATCTAGGCCTAAGAGTAACCTAGGAATAAAAAGGGTGCCCTTTTTGGTTTAAAGGGGGTTAGAAGGGAACCTAAACCCTAAAACAGGGAATAAGGGCCTACTCTGGGTCCTGGTTATCGGATCCCAGGTCGGGGTTCGAATCCAAGCTGCAACGTGTTCTCCCAACTCAAGGATTGGTAGATTTCGCGTGCCTGCATTGGATGGCCCAGGGTTGTATTGAGGGCTGAGGGGTATGAAAGTAACCAGAGCCTGCACCTAAACCCTACAACCTAGACACCAAACCTAAAACCGCCTGGAAAAGCTAACTAAACCCCTTAAACCCTGTGAAAACCTAACCCAGAAACGATGTCTCAGGGCTCTGGCCTTGGATCCTAAAACCCTATATATCCCTTAAAGGAACCCCTAAAGGAGCCCTCAAAGGTCCCCCAAACCGTATGGAAACCTACCCCGGCCTTGGAGAAGAGGTCCATGGCCTCGCTATGGCGACCCAGTTCGCTGAGGTGATCGCCTTCGCCGCTTGAGGGGTTCTGTTAGGGTTTAAGCGGTTTTTTTTAAACTTGGTACACTGGTTTAAGCGGTTTAGGGTTTAGGGTTTAGGGTCTTAAGGGCTCCTTCCAAGGGCCTTTTGAAGGGTGCCATCGGGTTCTTTAGAAGGCTCCGCCTTAAAACGGGCACCATACGGTTCTCCTTTAGGGTCCCCCTAAACCGTCTGTTAAGGGATCTATAAGGCTTGGGCGGCCTAGGATTTAGGGCTGGGGGCTTGTAGGGTTGAGGGTTTAGGGCTGCAGGCCTAGGGTTCGGGGTTTCTGGCTTAAGGCTTACCCAAAGGCCCCATGTACCCATGTAGTAGGTACTTAGGCCTTAAAGCACCCACATAGGGACCCCGTTGAGGCCTAAGTACCTACTAGATGGGTACATGGAGCCTTAGGGTTATAAGTGGTTTAATGTTTAGGGCTGAGGATTCGATGTTCAGGGTTGTGAGGTGAAAGGCTCCTGGTTCGCATACATTTCCTTTAGGGGTTCCTTATGTTTGTCCTTGACAAGGTACCCAGACCTTCCAAAACCCCTCAATTAAGGAATATACCTTAAATCATATTAGGGATCCCACCATAGTTTCAGGTATATTCCTTAATTAAGGGGTTTTGGAAGGTCTGGGTATGCTATTCGGAGCTAGGGCTCAGGGCTTTAGATTTGGGGTTCGGGTCTGAGGGGAGCATCAGGGATTAGGGCATGGGGTTTGGGGTTCAGGGCCGAGGCTTTCTGATCAGGGCTCCTTTGAGGGTTCTAATATGAGGGCTTCTTTAAGGATTTTTTTAATCCTAAAGTTTACCTTAACCCGGAATAACCTACCTTTTTTACTGGCTTATATAAGGAAAGCATAATAAGGAACCCTAAAAAGGTAGGTTATTTAGGGTTAAGGTAAGGCGACAGGGCGATCAAGGTTTCCGGTTGAGGACTTAGAGTCATTGAGGTGAGCGCCTTCGTACTGGGAATCGGCATTTTTAGAGTCGGCGCAGGACCCATTTTCTAAGTTCTTAGAGTCGCCCACATAGAACAATCCTCCCCTAAACCCTAAACCCAAGTACCCAATCCTCAGGTTCTTTGGAGCAGTGGGGTTGCAGGATTGAAGCCGCAAAAATAGCCAGCAAGTGGGGCTAAAGCTTTGTGAGTTTCCCGAAGGTTGAGAATCGCCCAAAAACCCTTCATAGCATGGTCTTTAAACTCTAAACCCTAAACCCTTAACACATAAGCCCTCCAGGCTGTAGCTCCTAAACCTCAAGACCTTGAGACAGAACCCCCCCACTGTGGGAGGCTCCTTTTAGGGGTTTAGGGGTTTGGGGTTTGGGGTTTGGGGTTAGGGTTTAGGGATTTAGGGTTTTATAGGGTTTTGGGGTTTATAGTATACTACCATTATGGAATTAGGTCCCTAAACCCCTGATAAGGATGGTCTTTTGGGGCCTAATTCTATCATGGTACTATATATGGAGCCTCTGGGTCAATGCTAGACCCTAAACTGAGGTCGAGCGATCCCTAGCTTGTTCTGTGAACTCTTGGAAAAACCCAGACCTTCCAAAACCTAATTAAGCAATATACCGTAAATCATATTAGGGATCCTACCATAATTTAAGGTGTGTATATATATATATATATTTTGCTGTGTTTTTGCTGAATAAGAGAGTCGGTCTCCCGACACAGAGGCAGGCCGGACAGCTCAGAACAAGTCAGACAAGTCAGTGAAACTTCAGGTTTAGGGTTTAGGGTTTAGGAGTCAGAAAGAACAAGTTCACAGCGTTGTTAATCATGTTTTCGACTTTTGGTTGGCTTGGTTTTGTCTGCTTTGGCCTTTTGCTAGCTTTTCCTAGGAACACCAGGAATTCCCAGATATCGCCGTCGAGTCCAAAAAAAGTGAAAACACAGTCAAAAACCAAAACCCAGAACCCTAAATCCTACTCTAAACCCTGAACCCCAATCCTAAACCCTAAACCCTATAATCCCTAAACCCTATAAGCCCTAAAATCCCTAGACCCTAAAACACCCAAGCCTACGTTCACCACGGCGTCCGCGTAGGAGGGCGTGTCAGTTGATCCGACGGCCTTGACCCGAAACCCGACTTGTCAGTTTCCTTTAAGGAACATACCTTAAACCATAGTAGGATCCCTAATATGGTTTAGGGTTTAAGGTTTAGGATTATAGTAGGATCCCGATATAGGTTCAATAGGTTATTTGGGGTTAAGGTACCTAGAGGGTCCATATACACTACGATTATGGAATTAGGCCCTAAATGACCATCCCCACTATGGTTTTGGGGGACCTAATTCCATAATAGTCGTGTATATGGACCCTCTGGGTAAGGAATATACCTTAAGTTATAATAGGATCCCTAATATGGTTTAGGGTTTAAGGTTTAGGATTACAGTAGGATCCCGATAAAGGTTCAGGGTTTAGGGCTTAGGATTATAGTAGGATCCCTAAAACGATTTAAGGTATATTCCTTAATTAAAGGATTTTGGAAGGTCTGGGCACGGGGGCCCGACGTTCAGTTTCCTTTAAGGACCCAATAATTAGGTACTCGGGTTTAGGATCGTAGTTATGTAGGTTAGTAATTGGGAGAGTATATGATTATAAGGTACTTGGTTTCTTTTCAGGATTCAATTAGGGTTAGTTTGGGGTTTAGGGTTTAGGACTTTGGGGCTTTAGGGTTTAGGGGTTTAGGGATAAAGGTTCCTTTGAAGAGTTTAGGGTCGAGGATCTAGGTTTGCAGTCTAGGATTTAGGTTTAGGGTACGGTTTATTAGGGACCCAAAAAGCACATAAGCATAAGCATTTTAGGGGGGATATCCCTACCTTAATGGGCTTCATTATAAGAGGCTTTATATGTGATATCCCTATCCTAATTTTTGCTTATGTGCTTTTTTGGGGCCCTAGTTTAGGGTCTACAGGTTCCTTCCAAGGTCTTTGTAGAAGGGTTCCTTCAAAGGCTCCGGTTCGGGGTATGGGTAATGATAAGTAGGGTTATTAGTGGGGTAGCTATACTTATAACCCATATTAGGGGACTTATAACCCCACGTGTAACTACCAATGAACCTCCAAGTAGAGGGTTCTATTCGGGGTTCTACAGGGTGCTCTCGGGCCTTATAATTATACTCTCCTGACAAGTCTGCAAGGGTTCCTTTGATAGGGCCCCAAAAAAGCACATAAGCAAAAATTAAGATAGGGATATCACATATAAACCCTCTTGTAATGAAGCCCATTAAGGTAGGGACATCCCCCCTAAAATGCTTATGCTTATGTGCTTTTGGGGTCCCTAATTTGAGGGTTCCTTGAAAAGGTTTCTTTAGGGATGGGGTAAGGCTCAGGGTTCACTGCCTGTGGCTCCAAGTGCCCACCAATCCTCAGGGTTACGATGGGGGTCGGAACCCTAAACCCTAAACCCTAAACTCTAAACCCTAAACCCTGGAACCCCTGAACCTAAACCCGACACCCCTGCAGCTCGAAACCATGACCCCTAAAGCGCAAACTGCCTACGCCTTACCTTAGGGGCTTGGGGGTTTGGGGTTTAGCGGTTTAGGGTTTCGTATCCGCAGCAGTTCCCGTGTTTGGCTAGCTGCTTTATTTTGGCATAAGATGCTACCCGTACGACTTGGCTGATCAAGACAAGAACGGCATCGGAGACGTAAACTCCAAACCGTAGAGTTTGGGCCTCGTGTGCTATCAGCGCCGCCGAATACGCCCTCAAAGCAGCCTGGCCACGGATCTTAAGATTACGTTTTGGCTTTTCGGCTTTAAGGGCGTTCGTGGAAGCTCTAAGGTTTCTTCAGGAGTTCTACGGTTGATGGACAAAACCCTGCATGACCAAGAGGGTCCACAAACACTCCTATTCTGGAATTAGGGTCCCAAAACCATAGTAGGGATGGTCTTTTGGGACCTAATTCCATAATAGTAGTGTATATGGACCCTCTGGGGTAGTCAAGGCTGTCAGATTAACCGCTAAAAACCCTAAACCCTAAAGCCCTAAAGGTCACGGTGAGGGTTGAGGAGGCTTAAGGTTTGGTTATGTCTGTGCTGAACCATATCCTAAAGGGTCTAGGGTTTAGGGTTTAGGGTCCATGTACCAAACAGTATAGTCTTTGGCCCCAAGGTACCTACAAAGGAAGTGCGTTAAGGCCAAAGAATATTTTTATGGGGTACAAGGACCCCTACGCTTTAACTACCATACCCTACTTTTTTGTAGGTTCTTGTTATACACCCTAAGATGGAATTTATAGGGACCCTACAAAAACGCAGGTTTTGGCAAGTCAAGGAAACCCTAAACCCTCAACCCCTAAACCCGAGCTCCTCCTCATCGCCCTGTGCTCCCAAACAGGCCGCCCAGTTGGTCAGCGCCACAGCGTACCTGACTTTAAGGTCCCACCGGATTAGGGCTTAAACCCTAAGCCCTAAATGGCGGTCTAGGGTTTAGGGTTTAGGGGGCCCTAAACCCTGAACCCTGAACCTGCAGCTGGGATACTCCGGGGTGTTCTGCTTCCCTGCACTCTCAAGCGAGTCCTGAACTCAGTAAGCTTCGCGTTGGTTTAGGGTTTAGGGTTTAGGTTTTGGGTTAAGGCTTTTCAAAGGGTTTAGACCAGGTTCCTTTATCGGGCTAAGGGTTTAGGCCTTCTTCAAAACGTTCGAACGGATCCTCCGAGGGTGCTTAAGGGTTTAGGAAGTTTAGGGTTTACCTTGACCTACCAAACCCTACTTTTTTGTAGGTTCTTATTATAAACCCTAATATGGAATTTATAGGGACCCTACTTTTTTGGAGGTTTTGGTAGGTTAAGGTAGGTGTTAGGAATTCTCTGTAGGTTCAAACAGGGTTGTGTTCAGTCTGAAGTGTTTCTATAAGGGTTCAAGAAGGGTGTCGTTACGGGTTTCTTAAAAGGGTTCTGATCTATAAGGGTTAGTCAGTATAAGGGTTTTATGACTATGTTCCTGAGTAAGCCCTTTGTAATAAGGGTGCCCTTTTTCCTACTATTCGGCTTTAATAAGGGGTCCCTAAAATAAACAGGGCAAAAGGGTACTACTCAGGAACCTAAACAAGCAGTAGAATAGGCTTCAGGGCTGAGGTATATTTTTGTATACTCTACATTCTTCCTAGAGGCTCATACCCTACCCCTTTTTGGGGATACCTAGTTTTATGGTTAGGATCTGTTGTTATAGAAAAGTAGATACCCAAAAAGGGGTAGGGTATGAGCCTACAGGTTGTAACTTAGGACCATGAAGAAAATAAATACCATTGGCATCATTGGCGGCTACTCAGGCTTCTACGTTAGGGCTTTTTGGAAGGGTTCAACATGTAACCTCGGAACCAGAATTACCTCGACACTCCAGTCCTTTTCTTGGCCATATCGGCCCAGGTCGTCCGCATCAGGAGCTGCCGGCAGGTACTCGGTGACGGGGACCCCCATGGCTGCTACGGCGCACTGTTGATTTGATGTCCCGCGCTCTGATCTTACCGTGGGGTGCAGGAAAATAGGACCAAATGGAGTATAGATTTTTCGGTACTTGGACCCTTGGGGTAACCTTAGGCTCCTTTTGGGTTTAGGGTTTCAGGGTTTAAGGAAGTTTAGGGCTTTAGGGTTTTAGGTTTTAGGTGCGTCTTGCAGATTGTGTTCGGTCAAGTGGCTCGGGTTCTGGTGCGACTGATGCACCCTGCGCTGAGTTTCCAATGTACCTAAAGGACGAAATGAACCTTAAAGTAGGGACCCTATACCCGCATGCTATGAATCCCTATATGGTATATGAACCTTAACCCCTTCTAATATTTAGGGTCCGTTTGGTCTGTAAGGTACTTGGTCGATGCCTGATGCCATGCTTCGAGAGCAAAACTGCAGCAGGAGGGACCGGCAGTGCAGTCGGAAGGCCTTTATAGTATACCCCAAGAAGTTGGAAACCGGATTACGCACAACTAGTGCTGGGCTTCCCTATACATTGGCTTGAGGCTATTGGGTTTCCAACTTTTGGGCTTCTACTGTATAGCTAGAACATGGCGTAGGCTCTGAGCCCCTAAACCCTAAACCCTAAACCCTAAAACCTTAAATCATTTAACCCTCGTGCATCTCGCACGGATCGTCCGCAGTGACTGCTGGCATGAACCCTTAAGCCCCTGAACCCCTAAAACCTGAACCCGAACCCCTAGTTTAGGGGCACATGGCGGTGTATCTTATGCAAGAAGGAGCCAACAGTCAGAGTTGCGACTCTCCATCGCCGTAACGGTTTAGGGTTTAGGGATCCCGCAATCCTCATACTGACACATTCATTAAAAGTATGGGCCCTGTACCCTTGTGCTATGACTATGAATCCCTACATGGTAGTTGAACCTGAAGCCCTTACAGGCTTCATTTGGTCCTTCAGGATGGTTCATGCTCAGATTGTCGGCGCTGTGGTCACGTTGCGGTGTCGATTGATAAGCTCATTGACTACACCCCGTCACCCCGACCCAAACTATGCTCACAAATTAACGGGAATAAGCCCCATGCCGTAAAATCTACATAAGCACGAAACCCTAAATAACCCTGGCAGCCCTAGTCGAAATCCTGAACCCTAAACCCGAACCCCTCATCAAAAAACCTTGGTCTGAGAACCCTCATCTCCTAAGCCTTCAACTACCGGGAGGGGTTTAGAGGGTAGGGGGTTTATGGCTTAGGGTTTAGGGGTTTAGGGCTGTATTTTGGGATTGATAAGCGGTTTAGGGTTCAAGGTTTTAAAATAGGGTCCCTAAACCCTGACTCTAAACCCTAAACCCTAAACCCTAAAAACCCTAAACCCTAAACCCTGAACTCTGAGCCTGCAGGGATAGCATTGATACAAACGGCAACGATGACAAACAAGTTGAATGCTGCGGATCCAACCTGGGCTTCGGGTTCCTTAAAGGATCAGGGCTTACCTTAAAAGAATAAAAGAATTAGGTCCTTTAGAATCGTGGGGTTTAGGGTTGAAGCCCGTAGGGTCTGTAAGCGCTAACCCTAAGGCTCTATCGACTCCTATTACAAAGGTTTAGGGTTTAGGGTTTACCTTAACCCGGAAGAACCTACCTCTTTAAAGACTTATAGAAGGAAATCATAATAAGGAACCCTAAAAAGGTAGGATATTCAGGGTTACGGTAGGGCCTAGGGGACGAGGAAATTGGGGCTTAAGGGTTTGTGGCTTAAGGGTTTAGGGGGTTTAGGGTTTAGGGTTTAGGGGGTCAGGGCATAAGAGGGCCGTAACCACTCATGATAAGACTATAAGGGCTATTATTAACTGCATGATCTGCACGTAATGTGCGGCTGCAGGAAAACTGTTTATGAAGGATGAAGATGCTATAGGGCTTCTACAAGCATTCTTTCGAAACAGCTCTGGAAGGGTTTTCTTTTTTTGGGTGGTTTAGGTTACGGGTTTGGGGAGACGAGGTTGTGGCTTTAATAGGGTAGTGTCGTAAGGCTTAAGGCTTTGTAGGTTTTTCGAAGGACTTTTTATGTGTAGTAGAGCGGTTAGGCTTTCGTGATTGAGGGCTCGGGGGTTAAGGCTTTAAACGCAGGGCCGCAGGGTTGTTAGTCGGTGGACCTGCTATCGTTCGGATGTGACGCTCTGTGCCACAAACCCAGACTGGATAGATGATACGACTTATCCTTCCGACCCCCCCTGCCCTAAGACCTAAACGCTAACCCAGAGGCTCCATATATGGTACCATTATGGAATTAGGCTCCAAAAGACCATCCTTATCAGGGTTTTAGGGACCTAATTCCATAGTAGGAGTGCTTATGGAGCCTCTAGGTAAGTAAGCCCTCACCCACGTGCTGCGGCCTTCAACCCTAAATCGACTCCACCCCCGGAACGAAATGCGGAAGCCCGCATATGCAACAGCAAGGCTACAAATATTTTAATGAAAGCAAGGCCCCTTAACTGCGCTGCTTTTCAGGAACTAGTAATCTAAGTTAGCATAAAGGTGACATATAGTAAATACGGGTGTTCCTTAGTATCGTGGCTTAGTTTAGAGCCTTTAACAGCAACCCAATTAACCTTCTGATATTCACAAGTAGCAATGGTCGACGCTCCAAGCTTTCCCTGGACGAAGGTCCGCTTGATGATGTCGTTAAGCGACAACATGATCTCTGGAGCAGAAGACCTTGGTAATTACAGCGCTTGAATTCATACGTGAGGATTTATTGGGCCCAATCACCAGGGCTTGGTAGCGCAGTTGACAAGAAAAGAGCTACAGCAGCGTGGGAGGGCGCTTGAATCCAGTTTACCTTTCTCCGAAACACAATTAGGTCCGCGCATGGATTAATTACTGTGCTTCCTTGGGCTGCAAATTTGCATATACATGTGTGTATGTGTATACATATATAAATAATTATAGATATATATATATATATATGTATTGTATATGTTGTATATATGCATATACGCACGTATGTATATGCACATGTACATGTGTATATGCATGTGTAAATGCACGTGACTGTATATGAAACAGTATCTGTAGTTGATGTTGATGTAGATGTGTGTGTATATATATATCTATGAACTGAGAAAAGCCCGTAAAAATACTGCATCGATGAGAAGCCTTACACAAAACCCGAAATCCCCAAATTCAAAACCCTAAACACAGTCGAAAGCCCGGAACCCTGAACCGACACAGAAGCTCCAGACAAGCCCATTCTGGACGACGGCCCGTCTCAAACCCTGAAGCCCCCCCAACAAGCCCGAAACTCCATAGACCCAAAACGGCGATGTTTGGGGCTTTTCGGAGCTTTGCATACAGGGTTTTCAATGTAGGGCCTGATAGAAAACTATACCCTAAACCCTAAACCCCTAAACCCTAAACCCCTTATATAAAAACTATAGGAATGTTTTGTGCCGGGTTCGGGAGTCGTAGAAGCCTTTCATATATATGTCTGAATGGTGTGCTAGGGTTCAGGATTTAGGGTTTACCTGTGACCCCAAACGCTACAAAATAGTAGGTTAGAACCCCTAAAACGGTAAGTTTTTGGATCCCCAGGTAAGCTTCAGGTGCAGCTTGGAGCATGAAGGGAAACTTAAAAACTAGCCCCGAGCCATGTCCAAGGTCTATGTAACACCTCATGGACCCTAAACCCGAAACCCCCAATCCCTGCTCCTAAACCCCCCAACTACCCTTTATAGCAGTCCCTCATTACCTCTTCATGAGAAATATTAGAGCCCTTTAAAGGGTACTTGGGGGGTCCTGGTGCTCCTAAGCCCTAAGCCCTAAACCCCAAACCCCACCCCTTAAAACCCAAGAGAAGAGACTGCCGTGGCCCAATGGAGCTCCGCCAGACCTAAAACCCGAAACCCTGGAAGCCCTAAACTCAGAACTCAAAAGCATCAAAGTTTACCTCGGGTTTAGGGCTTTAGGAGTTAAGGCTTATAAGGGACAAAGCAAAAGCAGAAATCCGAAACCCGCGAAATTCTCAAGCAGATAGCCCTGATAGGAGCCCGTAACACATAAAAGAAACCGGAACGCCTGAACCCTGGCTCTCTTGCAGACAGGCAGCCCCAAAGCCATCAAGGTGAGGGTGGCGACAGTCTCATTCCAAACCTCACTTGCGGCTTTTTGGTGGAGGGTTTAGGGTTTAAGGTCGAATGCTTAGGGCTTTTGATTCGTTGAAGATCTTTAAACTGCAGGGGCTGCGTCGAATTGAAGACGTCCCACTACTACCCCAGGTATTGAAGGCTTTAAAAAATACATCCATGGTTGCTCACTGAAGTAACTACCCACAACGACCTGATCAGTCCTTAAACCAACCCCGCTACATCGACGTCCCAAAGCAACCCTGGACCCTGAACCCTACCCTAAACTATGTACCATAACCTACTTTTTTGTAGGCTCTTATTATCAATCCCAATATCCCAGAGGCTCCACATATAGTACCATTATAGAATTGAGCTAATTCTTGGTGGCTGAGTGGGCGGGATGTGATAAGGGTGCCCTTTTTGCTTGTTTCAGCCCTCTGGACAGCTGCACTGTCTTTTCTCAACTGCGAAAAGCCGGCTTCGCAACGGCAGCATCANTCTTGGTGGCTGAGTGGGCGGGATGTGATAAGGGTGCCCTTTTTGCTTGTTTCAGCCCTCTGGACAGCTGCACTGTCTTTTCTCAACTGCGAAAAGCCGGCTTCGCAACGGCAGCATCACCACCTGCCAGCAAGGCTCGGGAGATGGAAATGACGTCATGAATGCAAGCGTGCTGTCTGCTGAGCAACTGCGAACCGATCTTTTCTTGAGCACTGCACGGTTGCAAGCCAAGCATTGCGAATCTACGATCCCGGTGCTCCATCTCTGTCAGCACGTTCTATGTTTTGCCGGCATGGCTGTGGACTAGGATAGTCGACAAAGCTGACACGCACCGGGAGCTAGACTCCGGCTGCTGGCACCAGACGTGCCCTCCAATTGATACTCAGAAAGGGGAGCTCACATCCACCTGGTTCGAAGGCGAACAAATTGTTGAACTTAAGGCCTAGGGCTGGAAACTTAAAACCAACAATCGTTTTCGGCTTAATGGTAAGGATTGGGCCAAGCCACGTTGTTATCAAGGTCAGGAACTGCTTGTACGTCACGATTTTTCCAGGGAGCTTCTCATCGCCAGCAGCTGCTTTGTAGGAGTCTGCCACCACCCACCAGGCCGCCTTTCGCGACCTTGACTGGGGCAGGCTTCGGTATTAGGTCCTATAGGTTTAAGGTTTACGGGAAGCCACAGTTGCAAAAAGCTGCCAATATTTCGGAGGTAGTGTCAGCTCTGACCTCCGCGATCGAATGGTCCAGCGGCGAATGCCCAGAACATCAGACTCGGCAGCAGAAATGAGTCTCAGAAGCGCAGCCTGTTGTGGCAGATTGTCATCGAAGCCCACTTGTCGCTCCACTTGTAAGCCGGGGCTCAAACAAAGGAGAGGAGTCAAAAGTTGGCCGCGACGCATGCACTCAGACAACCAGGAAGGCCCTGCAATGTAGCCTCCGAAAAGCCTGCTGACCGCAGCCCCCAGATCCAGGCCTTCATGACTTTCAGTGCCATGGTAAATAAGACCTGCCTCCGCTTCTCGGGAAGTTGCCAGAAAAATCACGAATTTGGCCTGCAGGCACCTGCTCACCAAATTCTTGCTTGTCAAGTGGCACACACGCATCCCGCAAAGCTTGTGCAATGCCTGAGCTTTCTCTTTGATGATTTTGTCGCATGCAGTCACCTCAGCTTTGCTGATGATGCAAACGGCCAGCCCATCCTTAGCATCCAGCGGGCTTGCATCCTTCAGCTCCCGTAGCTGGATCGCTTCCAACTTCTGGAGCTGCTCACGATCCTCACGCTGGAACTTCTCCAACCGCTCACGTGCATCCTGAGCGAAAGCTGCCGGGCCGACCACCTTCAGCTTTGCCGTCACCCGCTCTGCCAGACTGACCATCAGCTTCTTTTGCCGCGGTGTGCACTGCTCCGCAGCTGACGAGTCCAGGGCACGTTTCAACGACTTGGCCTCCTCCACGGGCAAATCCTTCGGGACCGCTTCTGCCTTCTGCTGTGCCTGCAATCGCTTGAAAGCTGCAACTCCTGTCGAAGAGCATCGACGATGCAAAGTCCTCCGAGGCAGCACCGAAGCAGGTGCATTCTTGGCAGCACCGAACAAAGAGCGATACCGGTTAAATGCCCGCAATCCAAAGTCGGTGAAGCTGTATTCCTTGCTCAGGATATTGTAGTTTACGACAGCATCACAGTCCAGCATGACTTTGAGCACACTCCGTAGAGTCTGAGCCTTCATGTTGTGCTTCTGATCCTTGTGCAAAGCTCTGAACGATGAAAGGTTTTGCTCCAAGACGCTGGTGCTCTCGAACATGCACATCATCAGAACGACCTGGGCGGGGAAGAAACGATAATGCACCATTTCTGCCAACATGCATCTTGGCAAAANGAACGATGAAAGGTTTTGCTCCAAGACGCTGGTGCTCTCGAACATGCACATCATCAGAACGACCTGGGCGGGGAAGAAACGATAATGCACCATTTCTGCCAACATGCATCTTGGCAAAACCTGAGGTCTGAGCAGCTTCGCGAAGGATGGGCACTCGGTCTCCCCAGTGCTTCAAAGCTTCGCCCCAGTACGCAAGCGGGCATGAAATGCCCGACCTCGGCATGCTTGCAACAGCAGCTCGAATCACAAACCCTCACTGTTTACCTGTTTCCTCTTAGCTTTCTCATGATGGAGCACTAGTAATGATTACTNAAACCCTCACTGTTTACCTGTTTCCTCTTAGCTTTCTCATGATGGAGCACTAGTAATGATTACTTTGGATGTTTTGTCACAGCAGAACACGGCTCATGGTATGGAATGCTGAGGCTGCAGCTGTATGAGCTGCTCGCACGTCGGCCGCACCGCATTGATCTCTTTGGCGAGCTCACCGCCCTGAACCCACAAAGGTATTCTTCACCCGTCAGCGAACTACTGCAACGCTTGCACTCAGGCCGCTGCTGTGGATCCAAGCATCTGTGCGAGTGGTTCGAGTGGAGCAGGCCTCCAGAAGGCAGAACTAAGGAACTTCGCAAAAAAGCGAAATGAAATGGATCACCCTGCCTGGCTGGCAATCCTTTCTCGCAGTCCAGTGCCGAAAAACACTCGCCGATGCCTGCCTGGTGCTCTGCAGCAACGGCNAAGGAACTTCGCAAAAAAGCGAAATGAAATGGATCACCCTGCCTGGCTGGCAATCCTTTCTCGCAGTCCAGTGCCGAAAAACACTCGCCGATGCCTGCCTGGTGCTCTGCAGCAACGGCCTCGAGGAAGACGGTGCTGATGTTCTTGATGACGCCCAGCTGCACCGTGACGGCTCTGCGGAATTCGGCCGAAGTCAGGCCTGGAAGGTGGTACAGAACCTCCCCGTTGCCGACGATCGCACGGCCGCCAGTTGTGTCGCCTGCTTATGCGGTAAACGCAGAATTCGAACCATCCAAGGATAGAGATGCAAACAAGGCACGCTTCAGAAGCGAGTCCCGCAGCAGGGCCACAAAGCCAGCATTGTACTTGTCGAAGTCCAAGACCAGAGGCGGTGTCGAGCTGTTCGGCCCACTGAACTCAAAGAGCCTCCGGAGTTCCTGCATCGAGTGCCCTACGACCGTAGAACATGCCCACATGCGGACAAAACCAAACACCCGTCCTGCTTCAGCAACCGCACACCGCGAGACACGAAGGCGATTTGCGACACCTCGTTCCGACAGGGACGACCTGATCGGTCTCGCCCGCTATTGTCCCACGAATGGATAAAGGTACTCGTTGTAGAGCACCANAATCAGGTTCTCGATGGTGAGAGTCTGGGCTGCACAGTGTCATAAACTTAGATCTGGCTGTATCTTGGAATGCCGACGGCATTAAACTAATTCTCCCATCATTCCAAAAAAACCCTGCCGAGAAACTTCATCAAGGAGTCTGGCGGCCCACCCGGCATGGGAGCCTTTCTGAGCCCGCAGCTCAACCAAAAAGGTTATCACCGTGTTGACTCTGAGACTCATGAGGCGAAATACCCCAGTGATGGTGTCGAACCTTTGTTGAGCGAAGCTCAAGGAGCGAGAAGCCTGCCTGAGCGACCGAGGATTGAGAACAGTTGAAACATTGAAACGGCAACCAAATGCGACCCACATGCAAGAATTGAATGCCTAGGCACGTAAGTGAAGCCAAAGCATCAAGATCCCTCTGCTCAACCTCTCGGAACCGGCCGCGAAGCCTTGGCGAATTGTACAATGCTCGCGCCAGGCCGCCAAAGTTGTCGCCGTCGGCACTCGAAAAGCGATTCACCAGATCCTGCAGCAGACCTTGTGCTCGATCCGAGCTCCGGATGGCCAACTCTTGCGATCTCTGCCCCGAGTGCATCATGCATCTCCAGACACATGCGAGGCTCGGAAAAATCGACTTGGAAATGGCCCCCGCAGCCAACTCCGCGGGTTCGCCGTCTGTTGTGAATACCTCACAGGGACAGGGGCAAGAAGCCGGCAACAGCCCGGCAGCACTTGATTAAAGAACCCCGCCTTCACCAAGTTGCAAAACCGCTGCACGTCTTCGTTGCAGTTGTTCAAGGCTTCTGCGATGGCAGCTTTGGCATGTTGCACTTTTTTCAGTGCTCTTTTCTCAGAGGAAACAGAAAGGTCTAGCAATTTCGTTGTCACCCGAAAGTCCTTTGACACCATTCTGACCCGGATGATTTTGAAGCCTTGACAATCATCCTCCGACCATCCAATCGCTATGACCTGACGTAAATCTCGCTGATCATCCAAAAATGCCTGGCTAGCCATTGCTCTGATGTTCAGAAAGTGTTGATCTGCAGAAGACCGTTGATGGGGGAAATTCACGTCGTCTGCACGACCGGCAAGGCTGCAACGTCGTTGGTACCTCGATCTAGTGAGGTTCAACCCTAAACATCCCTAAACCCTAATCCCCTAAACCCTAACGGTTGAGTTTACAGATTCCTGCAATCCAAATGGCTCGGCTCCCTGTGCAGAGCACGACTCCCCAGCCAGCTCTCGACTCAGCTTGAACTGTGCCAAAGTCGGAAGTCCCCGGTCTTCTTTGGGAGGAGTCGCCTCTGCCTCCTGCTGAGAAGCTCCGAGTAGAGCCTGCACGCCAGCTATGTGCCCCGGAACCGAAGCATGGTCCAGCAAGTCACAGATCTGAAGGGTGGCCTTTTGGTTCGGCCTCGGCTGAGAAGTACATGGGGTCTGAGGATGAGAAGTTACTTGAAATCACTGACCTCCGGCTCAGTAAAGCAGCCAAGCTGCACAATGGCACCTTTGGTGCCACGAACATACGGACTCACGCTGCCAGGGCAGTGCTTTCTGCAAACCGTGCAATAAAGGCCGAAGGCCTCGCCTCGAGGGTTAGCCGCCAGCCAGCTCGTAGTTGAGCCGTCCCGCAATGTGAAAACACAACGTTTCTGCCACCCTAGCCTGTTTTTCAGCCATCTGCAACGGTTACAGTTCGCCAGGGCCTTTGCAACCTCGGGTAGTCCAGCTTCCAAGTCACATGATGACATTCAACAGCCTCTGATATCAAACATCAAAAAACGGTGCCAAACGAGTGACCCGGTGACATTTCCGTGCTTCCGAATACAATCACGTGTGTGCTCTGCTTCTCCGGGCTGCGGCAATCCAGATTCTCCACGGGTGAGAGTGGCATAGGCATCGCCCAAGGCTGCCGCGTGTCCGACCACTCGTCGGTCACGCTCAATCTCTGCTGCTGCAGACTCCTTGTAGCGACGGACTGGAAAAACGAGCAGAATTAGATAACCAGCCAAACATGAGATTCTGCAGGCAACGATACCTAGCATGGCCCTCTGGCTGCAACACCGGTCTCATTGCAAGCCATGTTTCCGTCCCCGAGGCTGCTTGCCCCACTCTTTGTCTGCTCGCAGGCAAAGCAGCAGCCGCAGAAGCAACCGGTTCGGCAACACGTTTTTTGCTGCTTCCAGGCAAAGCAGCAGGAGCTCGCGAGCTGCTGGATCCGCCGACATACTCAGGCATGGCTACAAATGAGAATGCGACCTCCCGGACGATTGTACAATTTGCTGTGTTTCGACGGCACCTCTATATCTTTACCGGACATATAACTCAGAGAACTTTGCAATGGCCACAAATCCTCCTGAAGCCTGGCTTTCCACAATCATGGACAGCACTGCCTGGAACAAAATACTTCGGAGTTGGGGGTCCCTCATGTCCTTGCTCTTCGAAGCACGTGCCAAGCTACTCGCAACATCCAACCGGTCAAGAACGGACAAGAGCGAGCAGTCTACTCGCCTGCTTGAACAGCAATGCCATGCCAGCAGCAGCCGCCAAGGTTTGGCCTGGGTTCATGGCGAGTCATATCTCAGCACACGATACGACAAACGGAGTCAGCCAGAAATCCAGACCGGCCACAGAGGGGACAAACAAACAGAGAATGATACATAGACATGGAAGATGTCTCCTGCTTCCAGACTGAGGCTTCCAGAATCCTTCGAGCTCCCGGCTTCTGCTTTTCCAACAGCATTGAACGACCTGGGCAGTCGTGCAATTTTGCATTAACAGCTCAACGGATGCAACTACCGGACCCTGATCGCAGCAATGCAGTGTCTTTTCCACGCAATCCTCGCTGCGAATCTGGAAAAGGAGAAGCTCAAGAAGCGAACTTCTGATGCTCTGTGCCGGGTGCAACCCTGCACGGAACCCAAAACAGCTTGCCACTGGCGAGTGGAGGGCATGAAAAAACTGCTCTAAGACACACCAACCAAATCCTCATCGGCATCAGCATCCTCGCCTTGTGGCTCCTCCGCACACGAAGCTTCTGCTTCTGCAGCTGCCGCAACCTGCGAGTCTGCCGTCTCTTCATCCAAGCCTAAGGCGCCATTGCTAAGGAAGAATCTTTCGCTCGAAGGCTCGTCCATCTGGGCTGCCACCTTCTCCACCAATTTCTGCTTCAGCACCTTCATAGCAATTATATTAAGTACTTGTGTAACAAGAAGAAATAGTGATACATGACTCATATGCCAATGTGGTATCACTTTGCCTCCCCGTGTTCCTCGGAGCGGACCACCATGACACAGTAGATGCGAAGTTCGATGGAAGCCAATGTCACGTCCAACCCGTTCGGTGACAAGTCGACCAGTCGCCCAGCCGATGTCTGATGGAGCAGCTCCCGGCAGAGGGCCGGAGCACGCACGAAGTGCGAAAGCGGAACCTCGGTCGTCATGTCGATGTCCGCCGGCAATGGGTCCTTTTCGGACCCGCTGGAGCCCTTGCTCGGTGTCCGCAAGACCTCGCCGCAAACGCTTGACCCTACTGACGGACGATGCAAACACCTGGCCTCCTGCTTGAAGGCAGCCTCCACCGTCACCAAACTCTCGGGATCCACCAGGGGAATTGGAATCCACCCCATCGTGGAGTCGGCAACCCTCGCAGGCAATGGCGACTCTTACAATCTTACAATCCCAAATGTCACATCAGAACTGCTGGCGAGAAGCCCAGGGGCCGTGATGTACTTCAGTGGCTTCGAAACAGGCGGAAACTCCGGGTGATGCATGATCATCGCATTCTCCCTGCCGCAGATCTTGCTCAGGGCTGACAAAGTCGGTTCTGTGGTCTTTCGTCTCTTGGAGCCCCCGGCAGAAAGCTTGAAGGAAGCTCGNGATCTCGTTGCGAAGGCATCAACAACAAATCAACACACTCGTAATTGTGCTTTCCTTTCTTGAACTCGGCATTGGTCGTCTGATTGCCCGAGTCAAAAGTCAGCATCATTGCCTGGGGCTGAAAATGTATTCCTGCCCTGAACCCAACCTTAAACTCTCACAAACCAGGCATCCATACTTGCAGCAGCCTCAGCTTTGTCTCCCAACATCAGGTCCAAAACTGACTTCATCATCGTCGCACGGACTCTGCAAATGCCCGGAATCCTTTCGAAAATGTTGTGCGATCTCGTGAAGGTGGAGCTTGCCTCTGCCTCCTTGCTCCAGTCGAAGTGCAGGACCAGTCGCGATTGCGACGGGAGCGGCTTCTGAATGCCTGCATGCTCCAGAAGCGAGGACTTCAACTTGCCGCCGTCCTGCACGTCCGAAACCAACGTGCTGACGAACGTGTTCACCTCTGANAGTCGCGATTGCGACGGGAGCGGCTTCTGAATGCCTGCATGCTCCAGAAGCGAGGACTTCAACTTGCCGCCGTCCTGCACGTCCGAAACCAACGTGCTGACGAACGTGTTCACCTCTGACTCCGCTGCCTCACGGATGAGCTGCGACCGCTCCTTGCGAGACCGCTGGCCTCCGGCTCCCAAGACATTCGTCCTCGCTCGCTGCAGCCGCATCCACATTCTCAGGCTCATTTCTGGGCACCGGTGCAGTGGGCTGCAAGAATCGTCCCCACCTCAGACATCCAGATCAGAAGCTCACGTAAGCCCACCACCCTGAACTCGCTCCAATTAGTCCGAAATTTTAAATCACTCCGGTCTCGCTCATCCCCGGCGACCCCTCGCAATGCTATCCGAAACACGCATCATCCGCTGCCTTCCTGGCCTTCAGAATGGAGGCATGCTGCATTCTTGTCTCGAAGCTCCCCGTCGGCAGACTCATCACAACGCTCCACAGCATGCTGTCGTGCTTGCCGACAAGCACATCCTCCATCAGCTGGACAATCGGAACCAGGTCGCCGGGGAGGCATCCTCACAATCACCCAGGCTCCCACGGTTTGCCCTGTCCCTCACCGGCAAACGATCCAATGCAAAAACGGATGACAGCACCGGCACTCACTCACACACACACACACACTCAGGAAGCAAACAATCTTGCAGTCCTTTGAAGGACCTGTCTCGCTCGCTGAACGCCTCCAAAGACATGTTGCAAGCTTTGGCCGCCTCCAGGGTCGCCTTCACCTCCTGATTCTGGGAGAGCTGGAAATCCTTGTTCAACTTCTCAAGCCATTTCTTCATGGTCAACAAGAAGTCAACGACGTCCTGAATCACTCCGGGTGTTCACTGCAGCACATGACCACATCCCGCGNTCTGGGAGAGCTGGAAATCCTTGTTCAACTTCTCAAGCCATTTCTTCATGGTCAACAAGAAGTCAACGACGTCCTGAATCACTCCGGGTGTTCACTGCAGCACATGACCACATCCCGCGACGAAACCTTACTTCTTATGTTTCTTATGCCCCAGAACACTGGGCACGAGCTGATGTGAATCCAGTCACCTTGAGAGACTTGGGGTTCAGATATCGAACGTCGTGGTGGCAGCTCCGCTGCACGTCGTCGCTCCCCAGCATGCACACCGCCAAGTTCTGGACGACCCACTTGAAGGCCGCCTCGTCGCCTGCACAGAACCCCGGCAACCTCTGGATGGTAGTCCAGTTGCTGATGAAGGTCCGCTCGTGGCCAATGATCATGAGTGACCTGAGTACTGACGTTGAAACAAACTCTTGGGTTTGTTTTAAAAGCCCCTCTTAGGGTTTAGGGTTTAGGGTAAGGTTCTGCATTCAGGCTGCTTCAGTTGCCCATAGACACCTGCAGCAGATGCCACGTCCACCACCCGTAGGAGCTTGCGAATCTGTTCTGGGCTGCCCACAGCTGTTTCAGCGGAAGCAAAACGAAGTTTCACCTCTTTGGATGCCTGTGCCGCCCGAAGTTCCTCGTACATGTCCTCTACCGTTGAGGGCTTTCCCAGGGAGACCAAAAGAGCACGCAACCTGAGTACATGATTTCTGCAAATGCTCTGCTTATGTGTACCTGGGCTACTCAATCTCTAGGTGCCGCCAGGCTGCTCTACGTACCGATCCGCAAGGCGGAGTGCCAGTCCGTGGCCGGATTCTATGGAGGTCTGTTGAGCTTCCTCTGCAGCCTTGTACCGTTTCCAGAAGGANTGGCCGGATTCTATGGAGGTCTGTTGAGCTTCCTCTGCAGCCTTGTACCGTTTCCAGAAGGAGACGAGAGGGTCTCCGTCTTTGACGGTGATGGTGAAATGGATGTTGCGAGCCTGCTCGGAGAAGTGCTTCAGCTCGCTGGCCGGAGCATTGGCCTGCACCTTGTCTTTCCACTGAACCACGAAGGCAGCGAGACGCATCCACGCCGTCCGAAGTTCTAGCTTGCCCCTGGTCAGGGCCATTTTGGAAGTTGTCAACAACGACATTTTGTCCGGTTGTATTTTCATGCAGATATAATTCGTTCTCGACTGCAACTATGATGATGCAGCTGTCAGCACGTCTTGCCGTTCACATATTCTTGGTGCTTCCGTTATCTGAGATCGAGATATCACAACCTTCCAGAGCTTCATGCTGTCATATTACGAAATACTGTCATATTACGAAATACTTGGCTGGGCTCCAATTCTCCCAATCTCAATCTCTCACTCTCTCATCACGGTGCAACCTACAGGAAAGCATTATGCTATCCTACACGTGCCTGCCCTTGTACGGGAACCACGGTGAAGCGAAGCCCTGGTAAAGCTATGCTGACGACTATGAAAATGAATAGACACTACACAGTCCTTCCACAACCAGGATCGATCCCACAATCCAGGGCCGGAATGTCGCTGCCGCCCCAGAACTCGATGCTGTTCCTCAACATCTGCCCGGTCGCATTGTCGTGGTTCCTTTCCCAGTCAATGTCGCTGACATTCCCCATGTAGTTGTACACCTGCTGGGGCACCGCTTTGAACTTCTCCGGGAAGCCTTGGATGCCGTTGACAGCCTTATTCTTGTCCTTCGAGCTGGGCCAAACACCAGAGGCTTTCAGACTCTCGATGGCCTTGCCTGAGATGNGGGGCACCGCTTTGAACTTCTCCGGGAAGCCTTGGATGCCGTTGACAGCCTTATTCTTGTCCTTCGAGCTGGGCCAAACACCAGAGGCTTTCAGACTCTCGATGGCCTTGCCTGAGATGTGCAGGGAAGAGGTGAAGCCAGGATGCAGGCAGCAACTGAAATGCCTCCCAGGTGCTGACCTCACCTACAGCTTCACGCTGCGGGATGGGAATAGCAACCTGCTGGGATGGACAAGTCAGTCTTGGCTACTGAGGACAAGCCACATGTCTACGACGACTCGTGCCAAATGAAAGTTCTGCCTTGCCCGCCTTCTTGGGACTGCCGCTGGCACNAGCAACCTGCTGGGATGGACAAGTCAGTCTTGGCTACTGAGGACAAGCCACATGTCTACGACGACTCGTGCCAAATGAAAGTTCTGCCTTGCCCGCCTTCTTGGGACTGCCGCTGGCACTCGCCTTGCCGGGAGACGACTTCGCCGCCCCCTTCTTCGACTTAGGAGTCGCCTTCTTTGGCGACGGGTTCGGCATGCTCGCTGCTTGACAGGCAAGCTGTGCACGGTCTGAGCCCAAAAGCAATCTGCCCAGACGATGACAAGCCAAGTGACGCAACGGCAATGGCTAACAACCACACCGAGATGACGAGTGAGGCTGCCGGGATCCCGGCCATCATCCATATCCCAACGTCGTCGCCCGGATCAGCCTCGGCACGGGACGTACTAAATCGTTGAATAAGGGCGACGCATCAAATCTTTGTCTTGTGCTAGGAGGGTGCACAACCCCCCTGCCCAAGACAGAGGTTGGCCCAACCTCTGTCTTGTGCTGGGAGGACGCACACCCCCCGTGCACAAGACAAGCTTTCCAAAAGAGTCTATCCCTTCATCAGGATTGTTGTCTTGTGCTTGGGGGGTGCACAACCCCCTCGCCCAAGACAGAGGTTGGGCCAACCTCTGTCCTGTGCTGGGAGGATGTATACCCCCCCTACGGAAGACAAGAGTTTGGGCATCCGTCCAAAAACTTATTCCGACAGAAACACCACGTGCAATCCACCCGGTTTTGCAAACTGCCGCTCTCAGCTCCCGACCTCAAGCCGCAGCTCTGCATCCGCAGCCGCCGCCCGGAGTAGGGGCCAACCTGCAAGCAGGGGTAGCTTATTTCAAGTCAGACAAGTGTCTCTCATAGCCATTGAGGGCATGCTCCTAAGCAAGCTTTTTTTCGCGAAGCCATGTCGTTTTGGCTCAGAAGTTCTCAGATGTCTGCCAGCATCCCATCTTGCCCGAATCCTAAAGTAGCCAGTCGGATGCTAAATACTGCTAAATTATGCAGTTAGTCAATTCAACTATAGAAATACAACCTGGATGTTCATCACCTTCTGCAAGCTGCGAACTGCTGGCTTTTCTACGAGAAAGCACCAGTGATGCTTTCCCCAAAAGTCCTCGCTGACGAGTCTTGTCGCCGAAGCCATCAAAATTTGTCTGCCACCCTGAATCATTGTTGTAAGGATAGAACTCTCCCGGTCTAGATTTGCTTATTTGGGTCCCCCAGATTCTGAAATCAAAGATGGCGACTGTTGGCTTCAAACTTCTCAGGCAGAAGCCTCGAGCTTACGCTTCTTGTGGCTCCTGCATTGCTCGCACTGGCAGCGGGGACAATACTCCGTCGCCTTCCGCTTCGGCTCTCCGTCCCGCTCTTTATTATTGCGATGGACTTCGGCCCTGTACTTGCTCACACCAATCTTCACCCGTGTGGGGGCGGACGCCATTGCCGATGGAAGCGGCACCAGCGAAGCCACGGTCCCGGCGAACACCGGAAAGCCATCNTGTACTTGCTCACACCAATCTTCACCCGTGTGGGGGCGGACGCCATTGCCGATGGAAGCGGCACCAGCGAAGCCACGGTCCCGGCGAACACCGGAAAGCCATCTCCTCGGTAAGAGAGTCATGCGATGGCACGGGAGAACCACTTCTCTCATTTAATATTGCGAGGTAGCGGCGAACCAGGGCCCTCTCAACCGCCGGAGTTCTCGACATAGCCAGCTTGAACTTCTGCAAATTCTCACAGCCAAAAGCATGGGCATAGATGAAGTAGTTCAAGTTGCCCTTGTTTGGCGACGCCTCCAGACCAGACTGTAAGAAACCAGCGGGGCGAGGGTCGATCAGCTTCGCCTCGTGACCAGGGGCTTACGTCAATCTTAACACAAGCCGACATGTCTGATCTTAGTCGCAGCCCAGATGCCTCGTGATAGGTCTTCATGCTCAGGACGGGCCCGGCACCGATGGATTCCATGTCCAACCACAATGCACAGCCTCCGCACGAAAAGCACTCGCACTTCAGACTCCGCTCGGCGACTAGACCCCGCCTGCCGGCTCTGTGTTCCTGCCGCCACTCCAGACCAGCCATTCGAACAGCCCTGAAGAGGACCGGACAGACATGGTCTTATGGCCGCGAGGTGGGTTCGTCTCGATGACGATTCGGTTAAAGTACCACGGCCTGACTCAGACGGCACAGCTCGCGAAATAAGGAAAGAAACAACCGCCCTCAGGATAAGATGCAAACTTCTGAGGACAGTGCTTCTGCTGCCTCTGCTTCTTGGCCGCATCTGATACGAACTTCACCAAGACACGCAGCAGGTTCGGGCAGCTGCTCTGGGCATAGCCGAAGCGAGGACCCGAGTCCCCCTTTCCTTGGCCACCTTTTCCTTGGGCAGCATCCTTAGATTCCTTCACCTTCACCAAGCCGAAAACTGTCGTACGACGGGTTATGCCGGACAAACACTTCTCCATATCCTCGTCGCTGATCTTAGCATTCTTCAGTAAGGCAGTGGCTTTCTCCGCAGTGATGTCCATGGCCAGGAATAAGGACACCGTCGAAAAAATGCCGTTCTGGCTGACACCGGCAAATGCTGTTGTGGCGGCGGGCATTCTTCAAATCGGGGCAGCACCCAACATGAGAGAGAGAGAGAGATGACCAACCTCTCTCAGAGACAAAGAGAGAGAGATTGGAAGAGAGAGAAGAAGAGAGAGAGAGAGAGAGCATGGACTCGACAGGCTCCGAAAAGCGATGGATATCTTTTCGGTCTCATCGATCGACGAAGTGTCCGTCCGAGTCCATCTACGCCGGCCGTCCCAACGCCAGCTTGAACTCTTCGGAGCCTCGCAGGGAGGACCAGAGACCAGAGGGAGACCTGGACAGGAGGCAAAGAGAAGGAAGCAGGGGAGACACAGAGAGAGTGTCGAAAGATGGGCACGAATAGAGCGAGAGGCCAACAGGCCAACAGGCAAAAGGACAGATGGCAGCAAGACGAAAAGCATGGATAGCTGCACGAGGAGACTTATATCATATAAGGTGATCGACAGAGTTGCCCGCGACTGNGCTTCATACCAACGACATGTGTGGATGCAGAAATGTGCAGCTGTGCAGCCTGACCCACCATCCGTGTCACGACGTCGCCATAGCATTGGCATGCTCACTCACTTCCTCGGCCGTGGCCTTCTGGTTCCCTTGCAGATAGCATGCCTGGCACAACTACTGGACAGAAGGAACGAGAAGAAGATAGAGCGAGAGAGATTGAGAGACAGAGAGAGACAGAGAAAGACGAGAAACAGACAAAGAGCGAGAGAGAGAGAGAGAGCGAGAAAGAGAGACAGAGAAAGATAGAGACTCTTTCAGAGAAAGAGAATGATCATGAGAAATAGCAGGAATAGAAGTGGATGAGTAAAGAAATAGAGAAAGAGACAGATTAGGAGAGAGATGGACAGATGGAGAGATAGAAATATTAGCATACAGCAACAGAATTCACACAATTCACCAGAGAGGGAGAAAGAAAGAGAGAGAAACAAAGACTGAAACAGAGAACGAAAGGCAGTGAGATAGGTAGATAGATAGATAATAAAGACAGAGTGGGACAGAGGGAGCGAGTCAGCCTGAGAGCGAGATAGAGACACCCAAGACGGGGGAAAGAGAGCCACAGAGAGAGAGAGAGGTAGACGGAGAGAGGAACATAAAAAAAACACAAATAACGATAAGACGGCAAACCCGGGGGCAAATGCAAGTTCGCAAACAGACTGCAAAGAAGCCGAGGCCCAGAGCAGGAAAAGACGAGTGCCGCAGACGGCACAGACACAAACAACAGGAGAGCTGTGCATGCACACACACACACAGACACACATGCAGCCGAGGAGCCATATCGTTGCCCAATTTAATGGCCTTCTCGTAGTTGCAGTCAGACGCAGTATATGTCCACCTCGTAGTCTGGCTCGAGCCTCTCTGCCGGCTGGATTTCCAGCTGACCTCCAGGCGGAAGTTCTCGGTCCCATGAATCAGCCTGGGCAGCGAAACAAGCTCCGATAGCATAAATTAAAGCCCCTTCGTGAGCCGAGCCACTTCCGCAGCCTCGCGATCTCTTCCTTCGACGGGGGCTCCGGCTCAGGCTCCTTCTTGACGATCGCCCTCGCTCTCTTGGCCTTGGGCCTCGTAAGGACAAGGCTCGGACATGAAAGTATTCTGCCACAACACAGGGCCCTGCAACATGCTGCCAAAGGGCGGCGAAGGGTCCGCAGCCGCCTCATCCTGGATTGCACAGGCATTGTCCTTCGTCGGAACATGTGTTTTGGTGAGTGCATCCGCGATCCGATGGCTTATCCCCGGTCCTTTTGCCTCTTCTTCCCACGAATCGGGGAGAGATCGAGCCCGTCGGGGTCGCCCGCCACGGACATCATCGCATCCTAAAGACACAAAGTACGCAGTCAGGCGAAGAGTAATCAGAGCCGTCAACCCTATTGTGGCCAAGTCTCGCTCAGATGCTGAAGATCCTCATCCCGGTGCTGACGGGATCGTAGCATGAGTCCTCGAGCAGCGGTTGTTGTGGAGGCAAGGGACAGTGATGTGTTATACATTATACAGTGCCATGCTCAGTGCCGCCCAAGCAGCTTCTGTGGGCCAACATCATGCTCTTGATCAACTTCGCATCCTTCCGGAGGTCCTGGATAGAAACGATGTCCTCCAATTTCCACTGCTTCACCGCCCCGAAGAGAATCTTCTTGATTCTGTCTACTGTGCCCAAACTGCGACACTGGCACCAACCAGTAGCAATCGGCATAAGAATGTCCTTAGGTTGACCGTCGGCTTCATGTCTCACATCAACTTTGGACCCTTAGCTCTGTGTTACTACAACTGAACGGACGAGTACTTCATCCAGGACGATATGTCAGGAAGCTATTTATTTCAGCAATGAATAGCTTTTTAGGACTGAGCACAGACCTCCAAAAGGCCAGCTAATTCAAGGAGGATCGTTTTATTCTGGGTGATGACGTCTTGGCTGCTGTCGCTAGAGTGGCAAAACTAAGAATAGATTGGGATATGCTCCGTGCCGGGGGCCGCAACTGGATTTGCAACAAAGTAGGCATTGTTGGGATTCCATATCAACTTGCACAATATGGGATGGCCCGAAAGGACCGACATGAAATCATGATTTAATCAAACCGAAATACTAACAAACCCCGCACCGGCAATGCTGGCCACCTCTGTCAACCGTATTCCCCGGATATCCATATAGTCAAAGGCCTCCCACCCAAGCCCCGATAGTGGCCCGACAGTCGTCACCGTTGCAAAAGGACCCGATTAGAATGGAGCTGCTGTGCACAAACAATACCTGAGCCGGAAACATATATGACTGCGACGCAATGATCCGAATCCCCATCACAGAAATGGTGCTCTGCAAGAACAATTAAAAAGATGCAACTAAGGGGCGAGGTTGTTCTTGATGCCCTCCTCGGGTGCGACCTCAGGCCCATATACGAACCTCCGGTGGGCTCGAAGATATTCCTTCAGCTCCGCATCCTTCGAAAGGACCCGCACGACCTCTTTGCCCACAGAAATCCGATGTGCTCTCGCGGTGGCTGCCATGATTACTGTGGTAACTTTTCTGACACCTAACTTGCCAAAGTGATGTATCAATCAAGGCTTCTCGGAAATGATGTGCTAGTTGTTGAAGCAAGTCCAGCTGAATACCCCAGGATCGAGAGGTCACGCTTATCTAATTGTCCCATGCTTCATGACTTCATGCCCATGCCGTGACCCGAGCTCAACGGCGAATGATACGCAGAAGTTGCTCAAGCTGCAGCTCAGAATTTCAAGACGGTGCACATCAAAGCCGCACATGACAGAGACTCGTCACAATCATGTGGCACTAGACAGTCAGCAGTGCAATGGCAGGCCTGCTCGGCGAGCGGGCACGCTGTCGCCGGAAGCAGCCCAGCATAAGTCCTGCCGAAGTATGGACTTGACTTGGCTTTCCTAGGGGGGGTCTGCAGAATTCCAGGCATGGCTCTCGATTCACTCCCTTTTCAGCACAAACGACAGCCGATCACATGAAGAACAGGAAGTCAGGCTCCGCAGACTCGTCGCCCTTCCCGATCTCGGCCTTCCCCGGCGGCTTGCCCTTGGCCTTCACCAGCTCCCGGAAGGGAATATTTCTGCCCACGGAGCCCTTGTTGATGCCCTTGTCCACGTCGTCGCCCTTGCCCTTGCCCTTTTGGCCTTTTGGCATGTTGTCCTTGCCCTTGCCCGCCGACATGTCGTCCTTGCCCTTGCCCTTTTGGCTGGTCGCCATGTCGTCCTTGCCCTTGCCCTGTTGGCCCGCCGACATGTCGTCCTTGCCCTTGCCCGTCGCCATGTCGTCCTTGCCCTTGCCCTTTTGGCTTGCCATGTCGGCCTTGCCCTTGCCCTTTTGGCCCATCGCCATGTTGTCCTTGCCTTTGCCCGTTTGGCTCTCCTTGCCCTTGCCCTTTTGGACCGCCGCCATTTTGTCCTTGCCCTTGCCCTTTTGGACCGTGGTCATGTCGTCCTTGTCCTTGCCCTTGCCCTTTTGGTCCGTCGCCATGTCCTTGCCCTTGCCCTGGCCCTTGCCCTTGTAGCCCACGTGGATGCCCTTGCCCTTGCCCTGGTCGACGTCCTTGCCCTTAGCAGGTCCATCCGGAGGCGGTCCAGGAGGAGGAGGTAAAGGTCCGGCAGGAGCAGGGGGAGGAGCATCGGAACTGCTGGCCGCATCGCCATACCCCAGGTCGCGGATGAGAGGATGGTTCGGGTCCTGACGCTGGATGTAACAAGAAAAGAATCCTGGACCTTCTATAATAATAAAGGATCCCTTGCAGCACCCCTTAAGAGCCCTGCAAAAGGAACTTACCAGCCAAACCAGACCGAGCTGCATACCTGGCCAAGGCCGCCTGCACCGCTCCGCACTGACCTTGCAGCACAGCATGCTCCTCAAAGAAGTTCCACTGCTGCTTAGCAAGTGCCTCAGTCAAGGCACCATGAAGGTTTAGGCTTTTCGGTTTAAGGTTTAGGCTTAGGGTTTAGGGTTTTGGTTTAAGGTTTATGCTTCGGGCGGTGGGGAATTTGGCCGGGAGAGCTCCACTGAAGGACAGAAAGGGTTTAAGGTTTTTGGTTTTGGAGTTAAAACTATACAAAAGCCGGGAGTCCATCACATCAGCCAGTGACGCTGCAGGTGGAGCAGCACTACTCGACGATGCAGCCGCCGATCGCTTGTGCTCCTTCTGGCGGGCTCGCTCCTCCTGACAAGAAGCTGAGTATTCTCTTAATCAGGGTGCCCTTTTTCCCTACTAGTCTGTTTTAAGGGGAACCCAAACATAAAAAGTGCAACAGGGTACTACTCAGGCTGAGATGCCTTCTGTTTTTGGAGCTTTTTCTGTCGCAATCTGCGACGCTCCTTGGTCTGCCAGCTGCCTTCCTTGGAAGCTTCGGCGCAGTTAATTCAAACTTAATTAACTAAGCATATTTAAGGATGTTTTTTTCCACGAAACCGCCCAGAATATTATGAAAGCTATCCAAGGCTCGTTACGAGCACCGCGATCGGGCTTCGGCCCAGATTGCCCCTGAGGCACCTTGTAGACCTGAAGGTTTACAGGCTCGCCTTTGAGAGTTGCGGCCAGGCATTGGTGCTTAGGGCTTGTATATGATTAGACGTCCTAACTGAGTTGAACCGCGGCCTCGTTCTCGCTGTCCCACTCGTACTCCACGCCGTCAAAGACAGCTGCAGCAGGTCGTTTCCGAGCCATGGTGCAAGGAGACCCTCAACCCAGACCCTGAAACCCTGAAAAGGCCTAGGCTTCGGGCTTCGGGCTTCGGGCTTGGGCTTGGGCTTGGGCTTCGGGCTTGGGCTTGGGACTCGGGAGTGGGCCCTAAACCCTTTGGGCCGCAAACCCTCTAGATGAAGTCCATCTAGATGAAGTCTGGGGTCCTAAACCCCTATAGATGAAGTCTAGGGTCCTAAACCCTCTAGATGAGGTCTAGCCTCTAGATGAAGTCTAGGGTCCTAAACCCTCTAGATGAAGTCTAGGGTCCTAAAACTCTGGGACACCAAGCCAAGCCGTCGAGCTAGCTTAGAAGTGCCTTTATTGCCTAGCCTATCATCATCCAATGATTCGTTCAAGACTCGTGAAATGATCTTAGTTTGGTGATTAACCCAATATCCCCAACTGGAACTCTTGATTTAATTAAATGCATGGATTTCGGGATGCCTCACGCTCATGGCTTGACATGGCTGCAGATGAAACAGAGTGCACGAGTGAGCACCGAAACTCCCTGAAACATGCACTTTACTTCAAGCCACGACCCCAACATAAACCTTGAAAGCCACGTCCAAAAGCATCAGCCTGGCCCTCTCAACTTAGGAATTGAAACTAGCATCCGAAGAAATCCGGGCGAGGCATGTGGTTCGGGAATGTAGGGTGTAGGAGTTGTTATCTACCTGGGAGCAGGCTTTGCCCTAGGTTCCGTTTTTGCTTGATAAGGGCCGGGTTTTGGATCATGTCCCCGAATGATAGAAACCAATGAAAGCGGGTAAAGGCTAATGGTTGAAGACTAGCAAAACATTAGAACTAGAATTGGTTCACGCCCGGGGGGGGCAGCGGGAACCAAAAAAATTAACTAGTTCACGCTAGGTTGGCGGGAACCGGTTCCTATTGACTTCCTAATAAGCCTACTATAAGCCCCAAAAAACCGAACACCTCCACCTCCACAAGAAACCATTCAGCTACGAAGGCCAAAACCCTAGACTTCAAAAGTATATTTAATTCGTATTTTGACACCCAATGGGTCCAGGCTGTACGGGATTGGGTTGTAGGCAAACAGAATCTGAATAAGGACCAACCGAAAAATCCCAAGCCTAACGTCTACAGCTCTACATATCCTATTCAATCATGTGACAAACCCTTCAATGTCCTCCGCTTCGATCAGCGAGCCCACGCAGCCGCAGCCACCACCGCCGCCGCCGCCGCACCGTCCTGCATTTCATGTGTCGTCGTCGGATCGAGGTTCTGGGGGGTTGTCGGGGTATGTTAGACTGGAATTACATTCAAGATCCCTGACGAATAACCAAAAACAGCAATTCTGCAGGCCGCTATACTAGCCTAGCCTTTCCATAGTAAACCTAAACTATGCGGAAGAACCTGAATCTCCTCGGAATCACTAGAAGTCTTATGTGTAAAGTTTTGATGTTGAGAAGTTTGGAATATGGTACATTATTATAGACACTCTGCAGCCCCTCCCATGCCGGCAACTACATCTGTTACAGTCGACTCGAAGATAGAATACATGATGCGGTCAATCCCTCAAAGCAGTATGGGAAACTCATGGGAAGTATTGCTCACGGGAGAGTGATGATGAAGGACGCCCATGTCGGTGAAACGGATGGCTTCCAGAATGTGCTCTTATTGCAGGTTCGGTGGTTTAGGGCTCCTTTGCCGGATGAGCAGCCACCACGGAAGACGCTGCCAGCTGCACGGCCTTTGGCAAAAGTGAGGGCTTGAAGGAGGGTCAACCAACAAAGATCCCACACTGCAACCATCTGCAACCTACCTCCGAAACTGCAACAAAAATTCAAAGTCCACCTCCTGGAGGTGGGCTGGACCAGCAGCCCATCATCGCCGCCGGTCGAGCCTGGGCGAAGGAGTGGGAACCCGGGATAACCCAACCCCGCGAATCAGCGAGAAGCCATGCCCGTGGCAACTCACTGGCTCGCCTCGGGCCAGCAAGCTGGCCCAGGCAGTGAGGCCCTACGATCAAAGAATGACCGCAGGTGACGAGCCACTTGTGACGAGCCATCATCCGTGATGGCAAGTCCAATGACAAGTCGCCTCATCTGCCTAAGATTTCGGACCATGGTATGGTCCTGGATGTGATCCCCCCTTGGGGCGGCGAGCCAGCCTTCACGTTGCTGGCAAGCCCGGATCACACCCATGGGGCCAAGCAAACCAAGCAGAGCTTGGCCCCAGCAACGAGCCCCCTCGCAAGGGTGCGAGCCAGCCTTGCTGGCTCGCATGGCTCGTTGCCCTATGTGCAGATAAGCGGCGGGCCAGCCTCGTCTCGATTTGTGCGTGTCATCCTTGCGCATGGGCCATGCCTGAGAACCTGTGGACAAGGGAGGGGCGGGGACTTAGGGGCTTAGGGGCTTAGGGGCTTAGGGGGGTGCTTACGGTTGAGGGTTTAGGGTGTAGAGGTACCTGGGATGAGTGCAAACAGGAGTTGAGGGGTGTAGGGTTTCAGGCTTCGGGTGTGGGGTGTACGGTTTCGGGTGTCGGGGTAGAGATTTTCGTGGAGAGTTTGGGGTGTCGGGTGTGTGGGGGTGTAGGCGAAGGTTTTTTATGCCCTAAACCAAACCCTTCAACCCTAAGCCAGACCAGGCCCTAAACCTCCAAATCAAACCCCACAACCTCCACGCGAACCCCCGGCACACTAAACCTCAAATCCCAAAGCAACCCTACACCCAAAGCTAGCCCTGTACTGGCCCTACACTCAACCCAAATCATGTATCGCAACCAACCCAATCCCAAACCCTGCACCCTAAACCTTACTCCGCACCCCAAAACCCTACTTTGTTTCTTCGATCCCCCGGAGCCCACCCCCCGGCATCATCCCTGCCCCCGCCCCCTACCCAACCTTCCGGCCTCCAACGAGATGATGACGCCAGCAGGCGGGAGGGGAGCTTCGCTTTGCTGGGAATTTGTTCGGGGGAGACGTGGGGTTTCGGTTCGGGTTTGGGGGTTGATAGATTCTGGGAATTGGCTCAGGGGCTTTAGGGCAATGGAGCCAAAATAAGGGCTACCAGGATAAGGGCGAAAGGGCAGCACTCAGGGACCAAGTGNTTCGGTTCGGGTTTGGGGGTTGATAGATTCTGGGAATTGGCTCAGGGGCTTTAGGGCAATGGAGCCAAAATAAGGGCTACCAGGATAAGGGCGAAAGGGCAGCACTCAGGGACCAAGTGATGGAACAGAGGGTGTCCTGGACCTCGTGGATCTTGCAAGACAACATATTGAATTCCAAATGTTGTTTTTTGTATGGCTTTCTGGCTCCCTCAACTGATGCCTCTACTGCTTCGGATCAGCGAGATTGGCCTCCTTTATTGCCCTGTAAGTGGTGTCGTGCCTTCAGCATGTCACTCAGAGTTGGCAGCTGGAGGAGTGCAAAACCAAACACCTCAAAAAGTTGCATGGGCGACGGGACTCTCGTGAAAATTGGGGAGTTTGCGGCTTTGGGTTCCTGCCGCAACGCGAGTGTATGTGGCACGATCCACGGAAGAAACCTGAAGCACGCCGGCGTAGTCGTGTGCGTCTGAAAGCACTGCAGCCCCGCCTTCCGCAGCTTCTCAAGCGCATGTTCTGGGTCACCAAACAGGTGCGCCAAATCAATGACGAAGGTCTCCAGCTATTTCTGAATCTGCAAACTTTCCACGGTCAACGTCACAATCACCCCTGCCTCAGCGTCTTTGCGCTGGCTGCCTGCGCCTTCCAGTAGCTTGTGCGGATTCATGGATATACATTGATTTGACCTGTCGAGTGTGGGTGTCCTTTCGGTTCCGGCGGTGGCCGTTTCAAGGCAGCGGTTGGCGCGGCATCATAAACTGCCTCGTGAACAACGACATGAGCTGACGCAACTCACAGCTCAATGTGCAAATATCTGCACACGTGAAACGTGTAGCGGCCTTGGCAATCCGATGCCGATGCGAAGACACCAAAGGAATTCGATGTTTGGCCTGTCGTTTAAAAAGCTGAGACAAGCGTGTGTGCTGCGAAGTCAGTGTTGATTTTGCTGCCTTGTATCATTTTACTTAGCCGATTGTGCGCACAGCCATTTTACTTACCGCTGCCCTCGCATCTGCGGCATTCTTCATATCGAGCGCTGATCAAATCGCTGAAGCCGCTCACATCCACCATCGTTTGCTAGCCGTTTAACATGAAACTTGTTGGGAACCTTGCAAGGTCTGGCAGGCAGTATCAGGCACAAGGGAGTGCGAAGTATCGCTACATGGGCTTCCAGTCTGCTGTAACGAAGGAGCCAGATGAAACAGGCGGAGCAAATGGCTTTCTCCACTTCAACGGGTTGCCTGAATTCCCAAGACAGAAGCAACCAAATCGCCCATAATTCGCCTCCATTCCCTCCGGCTGGCAATGACATGTGCCGGGCAACAGCAGGCAGAGAATTTGCATGCAAAGCCGACGACGGTCTGGTCTAGTCTACGACTATAGGTGTATGTTGGGGAGGGCTGCAAAAAGATCTACCATGTGCACGCAGCACCTTTGTCGAGTTCACACTTCTTAACAACCGTTTCAAGGACAAATCATGTTGATGTGGCCTGGCGAGACTGCTACAACTGTCGGACCAGCTTGTGAGCCTATCCAGCTCATGGCCAACGTCTCTCCATCTCCGCAAACCACTTGCATTTTGCAATGCGATGTTTCTGAATTTTCGCACGTCCAGCTGTTTACTGGTGGTGAATGGAAAGTCACATTTCAGGAGAATCCTTCATCTCACCGGGTTGAAGCCAAATTTGGCTGTCCTGCAATACAAGGCAGATACCTGCAGCTGCCAACCTGCCCTTGCGGAACGCAGCGAAGGATCTCCTTCATGTTCATAACCAGGCGGTCGGCCTCTTGCGAGATTGGCGAGACTGAAGCATTCTCTCTGCTGTCGTTGTAGAAGCACGGGCCTGGAACAACACATCTTGACCTCGAAGCGTCTATCGAGCTAAATAGAGTACCCACCCCAGTCATAGTCCGCATGACCCGACTCCTCAGGCAGGAACCTATAATTGCAGCGGCACCCTTGAATGGACCGATTTTTGAATCTTCCAATACCTTGAGGGTGCGCACTGTGACATGCTGCATCAAAACATGCAAGATCACAGAGCGGCTTTGACATGCTCTGACTCTGGGACCATCTCCTTGCATCGCCTGCCCTCTTATGAAAATTGGCTGCCAATCTGGAAGCGGCATGAGAGCTGTACTCAATGAGTCACGCAGTCGTGCTGGATGTGCGTCAGGTTCAGGGCAGGAACTCGGAACGTTGCGAAGTGCGACGGCCACGACGGTTCCGCACCCAAACACCTCCAAGAGGCGCCCCACCGCCCAGGCCCCCGCCGCCCGGCCGGGGCGTGTCAGCAGGTCCCCAAACATCCCCAAACACACAAAGATTCACTTTTGACTCTCTGGGCTCTGTGGGCCACATAGGCGATGGCCCAAGGGTCCAAGCAGTCAGGGTCTAAAACAGAGGAAAACGAAAGCCCACAGGATTGATCCCAGCATTATCCAGCAGTAGAATTAAGCGCCGTGCAGAAAGCGCTAGGGGATTTCCAATGGCAACCTGAGTGCTCAAAAGCGCAGGCCGAGAATAGCCGAGGCATCTCAGTCGCCAGCATCGATGGCGCCGAAGTCTACACACTCGTCACCGCCGCTGAGGTCCTGCTCCGGATGGTGCGAGAGACATTGCTCACGAGCCCGGCTCTAATCAAGGCAAGCACGAGACAGCACTGTCGCATTGCATGAACAAGCCAGTCCGCAAAGAACCAACCTCAGCAGCCCAGCCAGCAGGATGTGCGCAGTAACACGAGGCT
Organism: Symbiodinium sp. clade A Y106; assembly: GCA_003297005.1. Taxonomy (NCBI): domain Eukaryota; class Dinophyceae; order Suessiales; family Symbiodiniaceae; genus Symbiodinium; species Symbiodinium sp. clade A. The sequence continues at coordinate 45,319 of BGNK01004153.1, forward strand.
GTAACTCGCGGCAATCTTTCAGTGGCAGGCCGTTGCCACCTTTCGCCTCCCATTCCTCCTTGCCCCATGCATTGAAATTACAGTGTGAATTTAAAGTGTCTCTTCCCATCTCACGGCGTCCTTCGAAACTGACATCATCTTTGCCGCAACCTGTTTAGCTCCGATGTGCCAAACAACGCGGAGATGGTCGCCGCCAGACTTTGAGGCTGTGGCTCCCTCCGGAACGCTGCAAAGGCTCAGACGTACTCGAGTCACTGGCATTTCCTTCTCAGAGCTCAGCGCCGCTTGGAGAGGACGAAGCCAGACAGGATGGTTACAAACATCCCATCTTTCCACCCACCCCCAGCTTCACTCTCATTCGACCGGATCCTCTTTATTCATGTTTTATAGTCGTCCTCAGCCTGTCCATCTGCAGATGCGGCCAAGACCTTTCGGGGTTGAGCCAAGGTGTCATTCATGCGTCAGAGAAAGTCAACTGTTGTAATCCTGTGTACATCCGTGTGGGGTGCCGGGCCTTCGCTGCAGATGTGAGGCGCACATCGGACGGACCGCTGAAACCGAAGAGCTTGGCCGCCTCCCAATTCAGCACCTGGCTCGGACGAGCTGCTGCGTCCAACAACTACCGTAAGCGGCAACTAGCTGTCCAAAGGCAAATCTAGACAGTCACACAAACACGCTGGAGGATCCGTGTGGGCTGCGCTGCTGTCCAGAAGGCCGATGAAAGCCGACGGTGTCACTGGAAGATCGCCCTGCAAACGTTTTTGCAATTTCGAGGCACAGCAGCTCTATGAATGACACGATTCGTCGCTTCTGCCTCCTCACTCATAGCAGCTCCCTTGACCGCAAGCCCCAGCTGGCTCTGCGGCAGCTCTATGCCAGGAAGATGCTTCACACCGCTGTAGAAACCTCGGATTCTTCTTTACAGGCCAATGCGCCTCTGTCGTCATAATACGTGGAACCCAGCTCTTGGCTCACCAAAGCACCTTGCGACGCTGCATCTCCCGGCGTGTAGATGTCGGCACGGGCACGATATCGGTCAATGTCCTTCAAGCGCTTCTACTGCGTCTTAGTTACTGCAGACCACTCCCCTACCGGTGATTATGCTTCAGCTGAATGCTGCAGAACCAACCGTGAGCAGCGATGGGCCCATTGGCTGAAACAACGCCATGCAGCACCCTACAGTGATCGATCTGGATCTGTCAGCAAATGCCGGACTGTGGCAACACCAACATGTCCATTACAGTAAGTCCGTATATGTCGGTACTTCTGAGATCCGGTCGACGTCATACTGCGTGAAGAAGGGCTTACCTCACAATTGGACACTGTCGGCTGTGGGAATGCCTTCAAGCAGAAACTGAGCATCCGTGCTGCAAAACCTTGGGGAGCCAGCCCAAGATACCATGCACCTCAATCCCGAGCTGCTCTGCCAGCTGCGCCTGCGACGCCACGAAGATGTGCGAAGTGTCTCACCATTAGGCACCGCCAGCACTTCTTGAAGCTGTCCGTGAGATCAGGCTGACGCCTGAGGAAAGTCCAAAGTGCTACATTCGCCCAGGTCAGCAAATGTGGAACCTGTCGGGCAAAACATTCATGATTGCCTCTGACGAAACCGCTGAAGTTGCCTGTCTCCAGGAATCGCACGTCTTGCAAGCTGACTTTAGTGGCAGCCTCGCTCAAATGAACTGACAGACTGGCATCAGACTATTCTGCGATGCCTGCCTGGGCTTGCGAGAGCCAGCCTCCAGTGAACTTTGCACCTGGCAGACGTCTCGCAATTGGCTGCCATGCCGCCATGCCTCACATCCTCTCAGTTCAAGTCATCACGCCTTCGACATCAATCAGCCCTCGCCTGGCAGTCACAGACGGCAAGGGTCAAGAAACAAAGTTGGACAGGAAGCCAACAAAAGCGCCAAGCATTCCCAAGCCACCCGCGCTCGGTTAGTGCGTTTGTAGGAAAGCCAGAGCCGAGCATGAAGGTAAGAGGCTGCCGCCTTGCGCCGCTGCTGGAGGCAGCGACCATTTCCAAAAAAAGCATCGCATTCGCACTGAGCAGCAGGCCCCTGAGCAACTTCAAAACGCACAAATTCAAAGCCGGCTCCAAGAACTTCGTCGGGCAGCCTGCGCCCGGAGAGACAGAAATATGTCTAGATTCTTCGAGAGGATCCGGTCGGCAGCCTCACCATCTCCACCTCATTGTGAGGCGTGAAGGGTCCGAACAATGTCAGAGCACCTTGCACTAACATGGACTCTTGGTGTCATATAAGTTGGGCACGATTCGGCCGTTGCACGGCCTGTTTCCTTCCGAGGCCAAGACCCTTGCCGTGCCCAAAGCAACTGCCGGAGCCGCAGCCGGAGACGCAGCCGGAGCCGCAGCCGCAGCTGCCTTCGGCTCCTCTCGTTTTTCACAGCCCGATACCAAGGAATCTTCATCGCTCCGACGGACCTCGATGACCTCAAGCACTTTCGCGGCGGAGCTCGACGACGTCACAGCGTCTAGACTCAGATCCGCATCCCGCGGCAAAGGCACGGGATCCGGCTTTGACGCTGTCGGCTCCGTCGCCTGTTTGCACGGCTGCAAATCCCTCCATGGCCATGGTCCATGTCAAAGCAAATCGCACCTGGATTGCCTCAACAATGGCTTTGCCGCGCCATCGCCCAGCAATGCCCTCTCAATTGTTGCGAACTAGGGCGGGTGCAATTTCCACGGTGCAGGCTACGACCGCCTGATCGAAAACCCAGCCACCGGCCACTTTGAGGTAGCCTCTCGCACAGCATCGCAACGGGCAAAGCCTCTTGCAGCTTCATCAGTGCCTATACCATCGTCTGATGGACTCAGTGCCTGCAGCAGCACAATCTCGTGAGTCGTCAACGTTGATTCCTTGCATGCTTGCTCTGCGGCCTCTATGGCTTCAAACACCTCTCCTGCACTGAGTGACTCACCTGCAAGACCACCAATGCCAGAGTGCAGACTCACGCGCTTGGCACTGTTGCAGCTTTGGCACCTGTAGGCTCCGAATTCGTGTCTGGCTCCTTGTACCAGGCTTCACAGCTTGGCTGGCGATGCAACAGGTATGGGATTCCGAGTCTGGCAGAATACGGAGCTGTTTTGGAAAGCTTGAACTAGCCTGACTCTCTTCGGGACTCAACGATCAATCCAATTCCTGCAAAACTGGTCGTTGAAAACCCCAAACCTTTATCATGTAATCAATCTCAGGTATGACCACTTGTGATTCTGTCATTAGCCGGGCCTTTCTCAATCGAATCTTCGTAAGCGAGCGATACCTCAGCATCTAAAGCTGCTGTTGTTGCGAGGCACGTGGTGTACCAGAAGCAACATGCGTGCACACGGCTGCAGCATTCTGCTACAGTATGTCGAAGTCACATGCTCCAGTCCACAGACATGATGGTAAGACATGCACTTGCCGGGGAGCAGCGCTGATGCAACTGCGAAAGAGCACATGCTGCACAATGCCCCATGGCAGTAACAATCATGACTCGCGAAGCACAAACTTGCCTAGCCGGTGAAGCCGAGATCGTCCATCGTTCAGCCTGGTTTTTACTGTCCATGAAGTAGAGGCGCACGCATGTCATCAAGACTTTACCTGGCCTCCTGAGACTGACTTGAGCGCTGAACGGAGCCAACTGACCTGTGCTTTGGATCACAGGAGTACCGTGACACCCTGAAACGCATACCAGTTTTGCTGCAAACTGACCTGGTCGTGAACACAGCGCTAATTGGCATGCAGACCAGGAGGCACAAGTCACCTTGCAACGGCAGCTTTTGTTGCATATCGGCATGCTCTACCAAGCTGGACTCGGGTACAGGCTGAAGCAGCAATGCCAATGGCTATGCTCCGAAGGACCTGGCTAGCACACAGATATGCTACACACGGTGGGACCGAGATAGCAGGTCCGTTGCAGAGAAACTGAGAGGGACGCACGACGACGAGGCTTCCGCTTTGCCGGGATGTGGCTTCGTTCAGTGGCGCCTGGAGAGGCTTGCTCTCGATGCTCCTGAAACTGACAGTCAACACCCATGTTGCATCCACTGACAGAGCTATCGGCACCGAGCTGCCCGGTGCGCCAATCCAGGTCGGCCCTCCGGCTCCATGCCACGTTGATAAAACTTCTGCCCGGTCTCGTGCGCGACTCATTTGCATGCTGTACGGACGGTAACTTCACGGGTTACTCGGAGTTGTTGACAACGGTGTTGCTCTGTGGTCTACTGTGTTCTGCTCGTCCTGACCTGGCCTGATGAACGAACTGTCGATGCGGGTCGTGGCAGCACTCACAAAGATGCCATGGAGATGTGCGCGCGATACGAGGTGCAACAGTGGCCCAGCATGACCGGAAGGCTTTGCTATGAAGATCGTCCAGGCGATCCCACGCGAACTATTCTGCTGCCGATGAGGGCTCAGCGTTCTGCGCCCCCTATCGAAATGATGTGCTTCAGCTTGTTGTAGTAGTCGGCTTGCAAGCAGCTGCCTCAAGGGGAGATGAAATTATGTTTTGACTTATCCAAGACCGGCACGCCTGCCGCCAGCTCGAAACAGCCTCCAAAGATCCATGACTGAATAGGTAAGTGTTCCATTTTTAGCCGCTACTAGTAGCCCCTTTGAGCTTGCGATCTTCCTCCCAGAAGTCTTCTGATGGAGATCACAAACCATTGCCACAAAAGAAAGTTCGGTTTGGGATGTTCGGGCATCAGTCTCGGCCCGAGCGCCTCTGGTCTTTCGCCCTACGCGGGTGCTCTTAGGTCTTAGCGCATCCGAAACCCGCCCAACCACTTGGATCGGCATCAGCCCGTGGGCAATCCCTGCAAGCAGAAGCAACCAAAGCAAGGTGTCTCGGTGAACATGCAGGAACGGGGGAATGACAGGAGCCATAGTTTTGGAATGCTTTGGATTTGTCTCAGTTTTTCTGACGGGTTGAGGTCCGGACCACATGTCGCCAGGACAAACACGACTCGCACAGTCCGACGGTGCTAACCATGCTTCCGGAGGCAGTGTTGGCAGGCTGCACCCATGCTTCCTGCTTCTGAACTTTGTCTTTCAAGGTGTAACGAAGCTGACGGTAGGGAAGCCGGTGAAATTGTCAAGCTTCGGCGACGTGAATTGCCGAACATTCGCCGGCTTCGCCACCGGTACCAGTTCAGTCTCTAGGCCCGGCGCCAAGCGGCCATGCATCACCAACAAATACAAGAGGATTACAAAAGGCATGGAGTTAGTTCAAACTAGTTCAGTTCAAACCTCAATGCATTGGACTAACCCTTCCAATGCATGTGACCACATTGAAATTTGCGCGCCTGCGTGGCAAATCAAGACCCTGGCCCCGACCAGCAAACATCCGCCATCTGTGCACCTGCCCGCGTCTGAAAAGCGAAAGTTCGGCTCACTGCTCAGCTTCGTTCAGTTTGAACTTCACGCCAGCATGCCGGACTTGCCCGACAACTTTGAATGACCGTTCTCAGCTTCAGGAGTTGTGTCCAGCATGGGCCTCAGGCAAGTGTCCACAGTCTACAGTAGGATTTTCAGTGAAATCGGTCCAATTGAACCTGCCCAAACACTGCCACCATGCTTTGCCCCACGTTGCCCCAAACTTTATTTCATGCGGGCCACTTGGGCGACTCACGCCACTTGTGCCACCTGGTCCTTTTTTTCCACGCTTCTGCTCCCTACACACGCCTACCCTCCCTCTTCGGTGTTTCCTTCCCTTTCCGAGTGCCTCTACCCCTAACCATCACCAGCCCTGGACCCTCCACAAACCCTAAACCGCTAAACCTTAAACCCTACCGACAAACTCTGCCTCTCCCTCTAAACCCTATTGCCCCTAAACCCTAAACCCAGGCAAGTGGCACACGTGGCGCAAGTGGCCCCCACTCCACCCGAAGTCGTAGAGTTATCTTGTCAAGTGGGGCATGCATGGGCATGCTTCTTGAACACCGGTAATGTAGCATTATCCACTTTTCAAGTGACGTGTTCGAGTTCGAAAAATCCACTTCCTATCATTTTTCAGCCTCAACAAAACTGAAGCCAGCCGCGAAGCTTCAAATGCCAAACTGGAATCTCTGACTGTCAAGCCGTAAGCCAGGCGCACCGCAGGACTGCTTTATAGGTCAGCCTGAGCCCCAAAGAGCAATTCCAGAACCCGCCCAAAACAAAAGTTGACCCTGGAACTCTAACTCTAAAACTGACAACTCTAGAACAGAAAAGACCTCCTGGATCTCCCGAACTCCAGAACAGCAATTGCAGGGATGAATTGAAGCAAACCGCGGTCTCGCGGGCCAGGTCGTCCGTGTAGATCCCATCATCCCGGCCAGATCTCGTGCCGACGTCACTCATTCACAACCTCTCTCTCGCGAAGAATCAGCAGCATGTTCACGAGCTCAACGTGACCTGACCTGCAGTGCCAGAATGGGAATCGACTCTCTGTGCAATGAAGCCGTCCCCGCCTCTGTGGCATGGCACGAGCCCTTGCCAGAAGACTGAGTGAACCTGCAGGTACAGCAAGCATTTTGCGTGCGTGCCATCCCTGCAATTTTCCCGACGGACCTCCACTGGCCAGTGAAGGTTGGGCTTGCCAACGCAGAAGCTGCAATGCCAAGTCGGCTCGACCTTATGCGCGAAGTGCATTATGTGCATTCTGGCTTTTCACGCGGCACCTCCTTCCACGCATGCATCCAAGGGATGTCCAAAGTCCGATCGCCTGACAGTTCACTCGCATCTTTACAATCTATCTTAGTTCTTCCAGAATCGCACTGTTTGACGCCAAGTTTCGGATTCAGAGAAAAGCTGCCTTGCAGGAGAAGTTCCAGCAGGCCCTCTTCGGTGCCGTCCTGCAACTAGCTCGTTAGGGACAGGTACATAACGTCAAGTTACATAGATAACTGCACCGCCTCCAGGATCTTCCGGAATGCTGCCTGCGCCGTTGCCAACGGCCTCAGTTTGACTCACAACTAAGCCTCGGCGTGCGCGAGCCCGAAACCCTGCTGCTAAGCCGCTCAAACTCAAGCAGTTCTGCAAGCTGCCATAAATGTCGATTGCGTGCGGCCCTGCTCCAAAGTGGTCGGTGCTTTGAGGCGAACATCGAACAAGGCACCGGTCTGGCCATGCCTGGCTAAAGCCTTCGTTGAGCGATGGCATGCGTGAGCGACAGCCGGCCCAGCCAGGCGCAAGAGCTCCAAGGCAAACATCTCCTGCATCATACACGTTGTCGTACATTGCATGTGCTGATACACATAATTTGCAGCAGTCACCAGCTGCACTGTCCGATCGCAGACAATTACCCGCCGAGTCTGAATGGACTCAGCTTTCTGTTTGCGTGCACAGTTGGAGTAAAATTGTTGTAAACCATCCGCATTGCGTTGGTGTGGGCAACGCATTAGACGAAAGCGGCCAATCTTGGTTTGCTCCTGGCCGTGAAGGATGGCCCAATCCAGCGCCGTCCAACCGTCATCATCGCGACTGCTCGGATCACACTTCCTGCACGGTGCTTGCTCGGAGCATGCTGGCTTCAGTAGAGACAGTTGAGTCTCAGACCCATCCAACAGGGTGTACAGCCTCGAAGTCAAACCTTCAGTCTTCAATGCTCTGAGTATTTCTGAGGTTGACGGAGAATACACAACACTGATTCAGGCTTGAGGGAATCACTGAGAGTTGCCATCTAGGTCCTTGACCGTGCAGAGCGCAAATTTGCAGAGCACCTGAACAAAACAGGCGCGCTCGCAAGCACATCGGTGAACGCATTCTCGAGCGCGAGAAAGCCCGATACTTGCATAAGGTGCTGGTGAAAAAAAGCTGGGTACCGCCGCTCTGCTTTGCCTGTGCAAGTGCAAAGGGCTAGAATAGAAGCGAACACAAAAAGATCACGTGCTGACGTGGTGCTGCGTCATCTGCGAAGGGCAGCAACATCTCTTCAACACCGCTTTCTCCATTGTCTGATATCAGTGCCCACTCCAATACCTGGTGCCAAGCTGGCGACAAGCCGCTCCTAGCTCGAGCCTCTACAATACCAAGGGGGATGTTGTTCACTTGGGAAAAGAATGTCTCTGAATCCTGTGATCTGAGCAGTCCGATGTGCAATGTGAAGCTCTGCAAACTGCATTTGATCGAGTCTAGTTGCGCTCATGCCTGTCTCGTCACGCCAATTGGCATTGGCCTGGTCACTAACGCGTGCTGTCACATTCCGTCTGCACACACCGCTTGCAAGCGCATCCACTCAATTTGGCCTGACTTTTGCTGAATCACTACAATCACCGTCACCGTGCCGGCCTTCATGTGCAATAGCAGGCCGCAACGTCGCGCGTCTCCGCTATGAACGGAAGCGAAAAGCTCAAGCCTGGCCTCCGCTCGAAACAACACAAATTGCAGCCTTTCGAATACGTTCCACAAACGATGTGCTGCCGGGTCAACAGCAGCAGCAACAGTAGCAGCAGCAGTAGCCGTATCAGTCGCAGTCGTAGTTGTCGTTTTCGTAGTAGTAGAAGAAGACGAAGCAACTTTGTAGCGGCAGCATTATTTGTAGCAGTTGCAGAGCCCAGAATTCGGCCTGTTCCACACGACAACCTAACGGCTCCCCAAGCAACCGCCGTTAACATACGTTTCGCAATCTCTCTCTTTTTCAATTCGTTGGTCGTAAGGTCGCGTCTTTTGCTAATTCGTCAAAACCCGGGGTCGAAGACACGAAAACTCAAGAGTGCCGGGATCACACCCGGGAGCGGGCGAGTAAATCAAATTCTTGATGTGACTTTGGAGACCAGAATGGCCACAGATCAAAGTTTATACACGCCAACCACGCGAGACAATTGGCACCGCAACACCAGCAAGCTTCTGTTCGCCACGACAGTTCTTTACCCTCCCCAAACAACCGCCATTATCCGCCATTAACACATGCTGCGCAATCTCTCTCTTTTTCAATTGTTGGCCGTAAATGTCGTATAGTCGCGTCGTTTGCTAATTCGGACCACACCCTCCTGAGTTTAACGCCCAACGGCCAAAGAGAGATCCCCGCTTGCTGTGGCGGCCGGAGGACTCTGGGGAAGCATCCTTGCCATCTCTTGCCCACCATGGCAGTGCCGACCCCACGGAACAAGGTATTGTCCTGAGCGAAAGGCCAGGAGCAAAACGTTCTCCAATGTCTTGGGAGAAATGCTTCTGTTTGTCAATGTTCCCCCTTTGCAAAAAAGTTTAAAAGTAGCCTCTCCTGCGAGTCGTTTGGGGTTTGAGAGGGTAAAGGTTGGTCAGATACCACCACCACTCCTGATCGGGACGGGCCCTCGTAAGTGGGGCGGAGTCCGTGTGTCATCTGCGGTGTCTCAAGTTCTCGGCTTCCCGTGGGTTTTGGGCCAACCTCCGCAAGGGCCGCGAATCCGGCGCTCAATGCCCCAATAACCGGCCGTCCAACTTCGGCGTCCAACCTCGGCATGGCGACCTTGAAGAGGAGCCGCGAAGTCCTGATGACTTTCCAAGCCTCCATCCAGCCGTGGTACGAGGCTGGGCCCGGTGCTCCTGCTCGGTCCAAAGCCACGGTCAGCTGGTACGACATGAACGTCTGATTGGAGGCGAGCCATAGACCGTGTGGGCCAAAGAAGCTGAAGTCGGCACAGGGTGCCGACCCCGATGCAAACACCTGGTTTAAAGAGGCGACCGGCATCGAGGGTGAGGTCGCAGATCTTCAGCTTCCTGGCCCCAACCACAGATGGGTCTGCTGCGGTCGTCCCAGGTGAGTCCGGAGTCTGATGGTCCACCCGTCTCGTGCATTCCACCCTCGCATTCCGCCAGAGTCAAATCACGAAGTGGTCCAGGGGCACCGCCCGCGTCGTCCGGGTATTCCGAAAGCTAGGAGTAGGTCCTGTAGTAGGCTATCAGAGCCCGCCTCTCCAAGGACTTGGCGGGGGAGCTTGCCGAGCCTAAACCTACTCCGGAGCTCCGAAACGGATTGCCTCCCGCAACAGAAGCCCAAGGCCCAAATGCAAAAGCATAAGAACACGAAGTCCAGGCCCGCGGCTCCCAAACCCCGAGCAGGAAACCAACTCAACAGATTCGGAAACGACCACCAGGTCCATGAACTCGCACCCACCTGTTGCTGAATCACCCCTATTCAAAATTTCGGGTGTGATCCTTGAGACCAAAATGGCCACTAATCCGTGTTTACCCGCCAACCACGCGAGACAATTGTCACGACAACAACTGCAAGCTTCTGTTTGCCACATCAGCAAGCTCAAAAACAGTGCCGGATTTCATTCACCTAAACAAGACAACACCAGAAACAGAGCTTGGAGCGTGACAGTCGGCGATCTGGCCCAAGCAGACAGCTCCGCGGCTACCTCGGAAACTCCGCTCCTGTCGGATGCGCGTGCAACGCTATCAAACCCTGCCTCGTCCAGGCCATATTGGAGTGCTGCATGATACAGCTGCGCATGATCAGCATCACTTGCAATGCTTGCTCCCAAAGCCTGCCAACTTACTCACATGAAAGCGCCGCGACTCGGACAGTTTCGCAGGCACCATCAATGTACGTGCGCTTCGCCGTCGACCATGCAAGACGGCGTGCTCAATCGGTCGGACTCCCAACACCTCAAAAACGAACAGAACAGGGACTCTGACAAGGCGCTTATGGACACCAAGCTGTGGACGGGATGGACCCGATGGATGGATACGCCCGTCTGTGCGACCAGCTGTCGAATATGAGCCTTTCGAAGATGGAAGGTATCAGCACATGCGAAAGATGTGTTACAGGACAACTGTGCCTGATGCTCTGTTGTGTCGAGGTCAATGCTGCGGAACAGCTCCAAGAGCGAGGAATGCTCAGACTCAGCGCTGAACATTCCAAAGTAGGATGGGCCTGAACAAGCGCAGTTTTTGCAGGCGAAAGCAGGAGTGAAGCTGGTGCCGCCTTCGGGCAGCAGACTTCGAACCTGAGGCTGCTTCACCGTACAGGCAGCAAACGGAACCGACGAACTCGTGACTCAAAAGCGTTGAGAGTACGACAAGATCAAAAACCTGGCGTAGGTGCTGCTCGCAAAGCCCAGACTTGAGATCAAACCTCGTGAGACGGATGTTCAGACACACTCGTTTGGGCACTGGTGGCCGCACTCAGCTTGGGACACATCCCGGCTGAGCTCAGGCACTGGTGCCGGTGCCTCAAGCGAGCGGCTCACCTCACGTGTGGTACACGAAGGGATCATCCTGTCATCATCACCGCAGACCTGCCTGTTCATGCACAGACTGGATTGCCAGCTCCATCCTTGGTCTTGGACAAGACTCAACGCTGCCTGTAAGGCCTGGCAAACGGGCGGCTCCAAATATCATATAATTTTTTTTATATATCTATGAAAACGCATTCTTTGACATGGTTGTCAACTTCGGAATCCTAATTCTAAATGCCTGCTCGTGTGCCATGTGTGTGTGCCATGTGTGTGCCATGCGTACCATGTGTGTGTGTGCCATGTGTGCCACGTGTGCCATGTGTGCCATGTGTGCCATGTGTGCCGTGTGTGCCGTGTGTGCCGTGTGTGCCGTGTGTGCCGTGTGTGCCGTGTGTGCCGTGTGTGCCGTG
>BGNK01004154.1:14797-51890 GCA_003297005.1 Symbiodinium sp. clade A Y106
CCTGATTGCAATGGGCTTGGGGACCGATGTGCAATGAGACCCTGGCCCTGGCATGCTTGGGACACATTCAGGTGTGCCGGGTCCCCGCACCAGGAATTGCAGAGCGGACGGCTAACCCGTTTTGCCTCCAGGAATTCCACACAGCATCGGCAGGACGGCCTTGGCTTTGGGCCCGGATCCAGGTTGCAGCCTGCACCTAGACCAGGCTCTAGCTTGCGCTCGGAAGATGCTGATAGCTTGGGGACCTGGACCGTGCACTCGATGAATCCGATGCGTCAGGAGCGCACAATCCCATGTGCTCTCCGCCTTTGGTGTCTGCTGGACAAACACCCCGAAAGAGCAGACACTCATCCGGCCTCTAGCGAGCAGTGGGTCTAGCCCGTGATTTTGACAACAACTTCTTCGTCGGACCTGCTCAAGGGCCCCCCAAGCAACGAGAAGGAGGAGGTGGGTGCTTGCTTGCTGGACAAGATCGGTGCAATTGTCAGCGAAAACGGGGTGGAGGAGTTCTTGATTCTAGGCTTATCTTGAGTCCTTACCTGCATTGCCTGAGGGCAGTCCACGCTGGAGCCAAGCTTTCAAAGCTCGTCCTAGCCCAGGAATGATCTACAGGTGGACGCAGCGGATGTCAAGGACAATACCGAAGCCTACGCCTTGCTAACATCAGTATACATCAGTGAGCCACAGCCACGAATGATTCTACCAGACGGGCAAATTCGCAACCAACAGTCCACGTAGTTGGATGAACGCAAGGCTGCATGGCACAATTTGCGCTCCTTTGGAATTGGACTTGAGCACCATGGACGGCTCCCAAACCGTTTGATGCTACCGCTGCCTTTCCCCTACAGCCCATTTTCAAGGCTCCCTTGGCGGGTAGCACCGATGCTCCCTCCCCGCATGAAAATAGATCGGCAAGCAGTCCCATGTGAGCGCGGTCGTGATCCAAGTTTACAGGAAAGACGGGCAGCGAACGGCAACAGCCCGTTTTTGGTGGCCTCAATGTTGTCGTCGATGTATGGCAGCTCATGCAATGGCGGTGCTTCCGGAGCACGGCAGGCACGGCAGCAGGCACTGTTGGCACAGCGACAGCAACTGGTTTGGTGGCCCTGGTTCGTAAGTGGTGACTAAGCTGGTTAAGTGTGCGTGTACGAAGGGCATCGAAGGATGAATGGCTGCGGGAGCTGCGTGAGGAGTTTCATTATTCACAACTACGCACGGGCAACCGTGTATTGCTACACGGAAGACACACAAACGCCTCCGGAGATCGTGCTGCGATGTCGCACTGCACGCAGCAACCGCGCCTGTCAGGATTTGGCGGCGCGGAACACAAGTGCGCCTGTGATTTTGGCACAGGAACACGCGCGTTGTCTTGCGGAGCTCAGCACTGGCGATCACGGCACTGCTGCCGTCGTGGCATGACATGTACCGCGGTCCCTGCATTGATGCACAAAACGATTCCTTTCGAGTACATACTCTCCATAAGCACGTGCAGCACGCAAAGTTGGCAGCGCTCACCACTCCTGGGTCTCAATCTCCAACGCCTGACGACCAAAAGAGTGATCCGGGGCAGGTTGAGTCGGAACTCGCACCGAAGGGTTCGGCAAGGAGCGTCGGAGTCTCGCCTGGCTGGGCATTTGCAAGGCTCCAGCGGAAGACGCAGCATCTGCTGATCGGCTTTCGGAAGTGGGCACTTTCTGTGGTCCAAAAGTCATGTTTCTTCACGCGCAGTCTACGGAGGGCGCACTGCTACGGTGCCTTTATAAAGGACTGCACAGGTTAGTTGAAGTGTAGGAAAGATATCCTAGGATGAATGGCCGCTGGAGCTGCATGAGGAGTTTCGTTATTCGCAACTACGCACGGACAAACGTGTATTGCTACACGGAAGACACACACAAACGCCTCTGGAGATCGTGCTGCGATGTCGCACTGCACGCAGCAACCGCGCCTGTCAGGATTTGGCGGCGCGGAACACAAGTGCGCCTGTGATTTTGGCACAGGAACACGCGCGTTGTCTTGCGGAGCTCAGCACTGGCGATCACGGCACTGCTGCCGTCGTGGCATGACATGTACCGCGGTCCCTGCATTGATGCACAAAACGATTCCTTTCGAGTACATACACTCCGCAAGCACGTGCAGCACGCAAAGTTGGCAGCGCTCACCACTCCTGGGTCTCAATCTCCGACGCCTGACGACCAAAAGAGTGATCCGGGGCAGGTTGAGTGGGAACTCGCACCGAAGGGTTCGGCAATGAGCGTCGGAGTCTCGCCTGGCTGGGCATTTGGAAGGCTCCAGCGGAAGACGCAGCATCTGCTGATTGGCTTTCGGAAGTGGGCACAGTCTGTGGTCCAAAAGTCATGTTTCTTCACGCGTCTACAGGAGGGCCTTTATAAAGGAACAAAGAGGACTGCAGCTGAAGGTCCTGACCCTTGGCTTGAAGGTTTGTCTTTCCCTCACAGGAATGAATTCTTGGCTCGGCTCTTGCGAGCTGCCGTTGTCGCAGCGTGTGGCCGTTTTGCTGAGAGCACATCGCGCTCGCGGGCCCCCCACGGTCCGGTCAGACCCTACAGCAGAGAAGGCTGAGCCCACCTCTCCTGCAGTGATGTCGAGACTTCAACGCTGCGCTCCTAACTCCGCAATTTGATCCGGCCCACACGTTTCACACGGCAGACACGGCCTCGTCCAGTAGCCAAGGAGGCGCAGGCTGGAGCCGCGAAGGAGCGCCTGCAGCCGGTGCCTGGTGCAGAGCCTGCCACCACACACCCTCAGGCCCTCAGGTCAGTGCTTCTCGCAACGAGACTGTGCTGGTGTGCGAGGAAAACAATACGCTGGACTTGCGACTTGCCCTTCACTTGTCTCTGAAGCCTTTGTACAAGCTGGGCACAATGTCTTGATATGCCTACCTCAGTGCGAAGTGAACGGGTCAATGCCCTGTGCGCCTCCCGAACCCGAACGACAAGCGATGGAACGGTTTGCTCCATGCAGCCACAGTCGTCGATGGGCCAGTGAGGGGCCGTGGCCTGCGGCCGCTTGTGGCAAGTTCCCAACACCAAGCAAGGCTTCGCGGCTGTAGCCTCCCTTGGAGCAGTGGGGGACTCGCACAACAGTTGTATCACCACGCCTTGGCTTGAGGCAGCTCGTGCAAAAGAGAGAAGCCGACAAATGCCAAGGGAGCAGTGCCGGGTCAATGTTCAGCTGTGCTTTTTTGGCAGGAGGCAATGCTCGGCGCCACGGAGGGCGGGTTAAGCACCGCCCAACTTCTGCAGATCAAACTGGCGGCGGCCAAGAATGCATCCATCAGGTCGGACCCACTCGGGAATGGTGTCCTGTGCAAAGCTTGCGGTGCATGTGACAGCCTCAGGTTAGTGCGCCTCGCACCGAGTGCTCTACGATTGCTTTCCCACAACGCGACCCCTCACACATCTCTGAAGACGTTGCGCAGGCCGGGCACTATCTTGAAATGCGCACCACTGCGAAGTAACAGGGCCAAGACTCGCGCGGAGCGCCTCGCGCAAAACAAGCAACGGCGAGCCGCTTTCTTAATACCACCAAGTCCCTCGGAACTGGCGCTGCCGCGTTTCACCTTCAATGCTACTGGCCTTGAGAGCTTTCCTTGTGCCTGTCCCAAAGCAACCTGGTGACTCTGATGTAAGCAGCACATGGCGCTCGCGAGCCTGTGGGGTTTCCTTGCAATGTGCATGCGACGTCCCTCACACTCAAGAATTAGAGGAAACGGTCTGCGTTCTGGATGGATCTTTTTGCGTCGGACTCGCTGTACTAAGCAGCTACGTGCGCCCCCTTGAGCGAGCCTCAAAACTGCAGGGCCCAAGGCTTTCCCGACGAGCCAGGCGAAAAGCTGCGGGATCTTTGCTGTGGCACTGCAGCCGCTGCAGCCACTCCCAGCACGGAGGCTGGCAGCCGGACCTGTCGAAGCGAAAGCCGCGTGAGCGGAGGAGCCAATGGTAAAGGTTTGAGGGAAGGGTTTGCGAGCAGACAAGTTCTCGTATGCTGGCTGACATCAGATTTGCGCGGAATAGTCCTGGGGGGAGTCATCCCATTGCACGGCATGTCAACTGCAGTGCCTCCTCTGGCCTGCGACGCTATGCGAAGCTTCTTGCGGCCAATAACCTCGGCCCCAACCAAACAAGAGAGGGAACTTCCGTTCAAGAAGTGCCACTTCATACCGTCCTTCAAGGTGTGCACGCTATTGCATGGTATGCTGTAAACAGTGATGATCTCCATGTGGTAGACGAGGACGGAGCAGGGATCACTGCGCCCGAGGGCATTTGGGGCAGGTGATTAGCTCCCTTTTCATCGGGATCACCGCAGTCCGGGACGAGGAGCATCGGTGCGGTGTTGACTCTGCCAATGGCTTCCGAGTCTAAGAGAACATTAGACGACGCACTGCGCGTACGGCGTAAGAACCCTCGAGCACGGCGCTCGAAGGAATTTCGCACAGGTACCGCCTCGTTCAGTTTGCATCTGGAGCAATGCAGCATTGCCCAAGGGGCGGGTCGCCTGGATGAAATGAAGACCCCTCCAGCCTCTTGCACGCGAACGGAATGATCCCAACCCCGACACTCGAGTGACCGAGTGAATGAGGATGACCTGCTGTGTGTCAGCGGACATGCTCCACCTCCTCTTCCTCTGCTTGCGTCTCCGGCCCCTCCATCCACCCAAACATGCGCCGGGCACCGGCTCAGAGATAGGGCACAAAGAGGCGGTGGTCGCAACACGCACACCGGCAACAAGCCAAAAGCGACTTCCCAAATGCGCGGACTCTAACAGCCCAAAAGCCTCTTCGGGCAGGCGCAACCTCGCTCGGCACTCTCGAGATCAGCGGCCGTGACATAAAATGCGAGGAACTGTAGCCAGCACCTCAGCCTGTGCAGCATCCAGCAAATCCACCAAGCTGGCCTGAACTCATCGCCCTTCACACAAAGATTTGCAGAGAAGTGCCAGTTGCTGGGGCTGCAGCACCAGCACATCCTTTTGACGGACCTCAAGTTGCTGTTGCTGCCTCTGCCTTCAAGCGGCCTACAGCTCCACAGCTTGCAGAAGCGGCACGTCGGTAGAGGCTTGTGGCCGCTGCTCACCGAGTTCCGGTGAGGCCTGCACCTGCACTGCCAGGGCAGCGAGGGTGACCGGCTGGAAGCGCGGGCCTCGCAAGCGTGAGGAGAGCAGGGGCCCGGGCTGGGCAGAGTGTCGCAGAGTCACAGCACGCCTTTGCGGCGTCAATCGGGCAAGCTCACGTGGTTTCGCTGGCAGAGGCTCTCCCGAGTGCAATCAAGACAGCCACCCAAAATGTGCCAAGCATCATCCTATCTCAACAACTACATGCTTTGATCCAAATGCTGTACCGGCCCCTCTGGCCAAGACCCTTTTGGGCTTCATGCACCAAGCTGATGCGCGGATCTGACGCACGGCAGCTCCCGGAAGCTTGTGCAGGTCAGGACATGCAGCATGTGAGGCAACAGGAGCTTGAGGTTGCCTC
The DNA here is from genome assembly GCA_003297005.1 of Symbiodinium sp. clade A Y106. NCBI lineage: Eukaryota > Dinophyceae > Suessiales > Symbiodiniaceae > Symbiodinium > Symbiodinium sp. clade A. The sequence continues at coordinate 20,289 of BGNK01004154.1, forward strand.
AGCTGCCTAGTGGTTGCTTCAGCACGTCAACCACAGCGGATGCCAGAACGTTGCAGAATGATGGTCCTCCGACCCTGAAGCCCAGAACGAGTGAAAACCAGCATGTAGGGGCCAAACTCCATGTCCCAACATTCTGGCTTCTGCTATAGATTCTCAACCGCAGTTTCCTGACCTTGTCGCGGTTTGTGGCCGCAGTAAGCTCAGAAATGGCCGGCACTGCATCCGGCTCAAGGCCGTGCGCTATCTCCTGTCTGCAGAGCTTTTAGATATCCACCCGATCTTGAACATGCTGTCGCATTTACGTGGTCTGCCGCGTTCCAGTCAGGACATCACATCACAAAACACGATGTATGTTCCACAGGATGGGCTCTGCAGGAAGCTTCGAAGATGGTGACACAGGGGCGGATGCCGAAGTGCGCACATGTGCAGGTACCCAGGCGTGTATGAGCTTAGAGGAGCCTTGAAGGGGCACGGGCCGTACGGGCACCTGGCTGGAAGGCAAGGGCGGCAAGGTGCCGGGAGGATCTCCGAGCTGCCGGAAGCGATCGGGATTGGACCCTGCCTTCCTTCGGCCTCTCAAGACAGGCATGGACACAAATGCGGATGCGCGTAAGAACCATGGTCAGGAAGATTCTGCAAAGCTTTTTCAGGTTACGGAAGCACCGGGAAGTATTGAGCGAGGCTGGCTGTCGAAGTACGAAGGGAGGTGTGCCGTTGCGGGGGCCGGGGCCGCGGGGGGGGGGCTTCTTCTTCTCGGAATCCGCATGGAAGCGCTGAAAAAGCGACGTAGAGCAAGGCATGGTTGAAGGCCAATATCTCCCAAACGGGCTGTGGGAGCTGGAGCCTTCGGGGAGCTTCGAACTACAGAAGGAGAAGGCCAGAAGAGTGGAGATAAAGAGCATGATTCTCTTCCAACCCAGCCTAGAACCACTGAAACCCAGCACGCAGCGATCAACTTCCGTGTTCCAGCATTCGCAGTCCTGAAGTCGTCGTTTATTGCAGACTGGGGCATGACACTGGGCATGACGCTGGACGCAGCAACTTCAGCACTGACCATCCCTGTAACCGAAAGAAGCAACGGCACTTGCAGTGCGAAGAGTATTTAAGGCTCAGCCGTGGTGAAACCACTGCAGAGCCGCAGCGCCGTTTAGCCGGCATAGGCCCGAAGGGCAGGAAACCTGAACAACCGCGGGCTGGAAGCCGACTTAGCCTTCTGCAGATTCCCACTTTCTTGCAGCCATGTCTGTCTCCCTCGCTGGCGGTTCTCAGAATGCGCGACAGGGGCACCAAGCTATGCTCAACACACCCGAGCTTTCGGCAAAGCACCCTGACTGCCTCGCAGGCGAAGCGCGCATTTGAAGGACTTTACGGGATCTTGTCTGGACAAGCGCCTTTGACACTCTGTCAAGCATCCCACGTCGCTCAGCTGGTCTCGCTTCGGAGCACTACGGAAAGCAAAGAAATACGGAAGGCCTGCGGGCAGATCAGGGCACAACAGACAAGCAGTGTTGGAGCACCTGCCAAGGGGACCGAAAGCAGCAGGAAGCTGACTTGGCAAGAAGATGCTGCGGCCCCTGCCTGTGCCGTAAACGTGATGTCATCAGGTCGGTCGAAAGATGCCGCTCTGTGGACAAGCTTGCGCATGTTGGCTACGGCTCGTCACGGACTCGTCACGCACTGTCTAGTCGAATGCCAAGGCCATGCAAGGTACAGGTGCTGAGCACTTGTGTAAGGGTACCTTTCGACGCAAGCAAAACATCCAGGAAACAGCAATCTCTGCTGCCAGGCCGAGTGCACGAGCCACATCTCTGCCTGTCCAGGGAAATGATGTGCACATGCCCGCGAAACTGGGGTTCACTGCTCAGTTGTCTGCAGGACCTCACGCAACCAAAAGGTTCCAGAGCTGCCAGAGGCCCAGCTCATAGCCGCGCTTGCTCCGTGTGCTACGATCTGCTAAGCAAATGTCGAGGCCAAAGTGACACGTGCCTTGCGCTCGCGAATCGCCAGCATGCGGTTGAGGCCACCTCTTTGCACTGCAAGAAATTTCGTCAGGCAGGCCGCTACATAGCCTGCGAGAAAGAAAGGTGCATCATGACCCCTGAGTTGTATGGGCGGCCAAGCGACACGCAGGCATTTGCAAATTGGGTCTGGCCTCAGCCGCTTCTCGGCTTTTGCCTGAGTCTCAGCCCCAGGCCGCCAGGCCACGAGCACACGAAAAGGGCCTCGCCGCTGTGCGGAGAGCGGCCAGACAGCTGCCCCACTTCATTTTTTAGGCTGCTCGGTGGCCTTTATTCTGGCAGACTGCGGGCAGTGAAAGTGAGCTTACAATAGTAGGGACTGTTTTTTCCTACTTGTGGAATTCGGAATTTGTAATTGCGAGCTTGCAAGTGATGATTCCGTATGCCCGGCATCTTGCTGATGAGAACTGGGTCATCTGTGTCGCATGAACCTCAATGTGGTCGTGACCTTGTGATGTGGGCAGTAAATTCAGTAAGATACACTGCTCAGACTTGTGCAGAGCACTCACAAAGAGCAAAAGGGAGCGCAGAAAGCTCTTCGGGCTTCTGCACAGACGGGGACGATGCTCGTCGGAGCTTGCGGTGCACAAAGGCCAGACGTAGCCTTGCAAGGTGTGCAGCCCGGCAAATCGCCTCGGCGGCCTCCGGCCTTTGTACGTGGGCAAGCTTTCAGGAGTGCTAGCGTGAAGCATGATAGCTCCCTCTTGAGAGAAGAGTATAATTGGTGAGCCTGGTGAGCCTGGTGAGCCTGGCTAGCAGTTGTCGACATCTCCGATGTTTCAATGCGGTTTCGTCTGGCTAGCTCAATTCACCAGATCAGAGGCCACAAGGACGGGTTGGCTCCAAAGCCCGCGACTAGCGTCTGAGCTCAAAATCAAGTCGGCTTCTAACCACATGCCGCACTCAAGGACCTTCACTCCAGGCCGGAGGACGTTGCTGGCACGGCTATGCACGGCTGCTACAGCCGCGGTCTCTTCGAAGCCATGCTCTGCTCATGCTCTGCAGGTTAACATGGGGCCGACTTTGCCACTCTGCGAGACATCTGCAGGGTGGGGATGGTGGGGTCGTGGATGGTCGTGGTGCTGTCGGCTTGTGGGATGAGCTCGGAATCGTGGAGAGCGGTCTCGAACCATCTATCCAGAAGACGCACGCCACCCCATGAATTCGGATTCTCTTCTCGGAAGCTGACAGCCATGTCCAGAATATCTGGCCTGAAAAACATATCATAACCAGGGTGCAGGCCATGGTTCAATCCCCAATTTTGGCTAGGTACGCGGCTGCAGCATACCGCCTTCGGCAGAAACCGTTAGGGGTGTGTTGCCTGTCGTGCCAGCAGTGGGTGTGNGTTCAATCCCCAATTTTGGCTAGGTACGCGGCTGCAGCATACCGCCTTCGGCAGAAACCGTTAGGGGTGTGTTGCCTGTCGTGCCAGCAGTGGGTGTGGGAAAGCAGCGTTGGCCCTCCTTCAACGGGGGCTTTTTTAAGACCGGTTGGCCTCTGGCCAGGGGCTGCTGAGGCAGCCACTACAGGGGCGAGGTTTTTTCCGGTTGATTTTGGGGCCGATGAAGCTGCAGAGCTTTGTAAGGCCGAAAGCAAGCTTGCACCGCAGTACTTGGCGCAGGACCCCTTCATTCGGGCAACCTTGTCTGAGAGGGCGTGCTGAGGATTCGATGCTCGTAAGCTGGGCTGATGGAGCATCAGGGTGTGTCTAAGAAAAATTAGGCGCCAATGGTGCGAACGGCAGCCTCACATCTAACGGCGAACAGATGTTCCGAAAGGCACTTTCGGCATCCGGGTCTCCTTGCTTTCGAAAGGCCCTAAAGCCAGAAATCTGTTGCTGTTCTTCAGGGCCTGAAATTGTGCGCGGAGGATCAAGGACGAGCGTTGCTGAATGCAAGAAAGAGGCTTCGTTGCAGGATGCTTTGTTGGATGCTCATTTGCGGCACTGAACCGCAAAGACAGTCCGATTCACCGGCTCTTCCGTGCCCTCTGGGGGGGATCGCTGTTACAGCAGTCCCAAACCCCTTCCTTTGAAGAGAAACTGCTGTGATGAATCCCCTTTTGTTCAATCTCCTCTGCCTCGATGTCACATAAAGGGTATCAGAGCGCGGACCGAAATTTGAGCAGAAAGTCCGAGCGGGCAGTCTCGGGCATGGTCCGATCAAAACCCTTCCAGCAAGAGACCCAACCAGAGTTGATGCCTGTGCCGCAACAACTAACTGAGAAGGCTCTGCCGCATGCTGCAGCTGCGGCACTTTCACAAGTTTTCGGCCCAGCACATTGCGCGCGTGGTCGATGTGGCATGGCTTCAGCTCCACGGTTAAGCAGTGTCAGCTGTAAGCAGACCTCCAAGGCTCTCCGTACTTGTGGCATTTTGTATGTGTGTGCAACTGCAGCGCGACGCTCGCTGAAACAACGTGCATGCGGTGCGCATCAACGCAAGTCAGGGTTGCAGAAAGGCACATCGAGAATACCTACGCCCCCGTCCGACTCTCTGGGCAATTCTCGGCGCAGTGGTCCCATTCTCAATCTGTGGGCCGCACCACCGGAGAGGGACGCAGCTCGGCGTAGCGTGCCCCGGCACTGTTGCTGTGGCTTCTGTGCCATGGTGCCTGCGACTCGAGAAGCTCCGAATTGCAGGGCAAGGGCTTGCTGTCGCATAGAAGGGCTCCAGCGGTGGCTGATTGCGGGATTTGCAGGTTGTGCAGGCGTGGCGCTCACACTGCAACTTCGACAGTGCCAGCAAAGGCAGCTGCTTTTTGCACCATGGTGAGAGCATCTGTTACCCAGGCCGCTGCCACTGCCAAAGACCCGGTGCAGTGTGGCTTAGGAGGGTTCCACTTTATCATGCATGAAGGCAGTGGCAGGCGGTCAGCGCACGTGGTCAAACATCCAGCAATGGTGGCGATATCCGCCATAGATCCCTCTTCGCTGGACGACCCCACAATGCATGTCGGCACATCCCAGCAAAGTGCTGAGAAGCTACCGAAACCGAATGAGCACGTCATCGACCAGCCTTCTGTCGCCTGGTGTCTGGCAGTACCCAGCCTTGAATGTGATTCCTTGTGCACGCACATGCGAGGTCCTCGCAGAAAGACAGCACATGAGCTTTGATCCGAATTTCTGCATCCCGAGAAAACCCTCTCACGGAATCAACATCTGCTTTTGCGACGTTTTCGCGCACCCATTGCTGCACACGTTAAGTACAAACCTCCGTGCGAAAAGACTTAACGTTCACGGTTTCACGGCGAACTTGCGCAAACGCACTATCCTCTAAACTGGCCCCTATTATGTAGATTTTCCTATGTAGATCTTTAGGTCAATGTTCCGCTCCCAACTGCAGCCTGTCATTAAGACTGCCTCCCGTGGGCTGGTGGCATCTCACACTGCGTGGCACTGAACGTGAATCTACGATCTGAACGCGCAGTAACTTGAGATTTCTGGCCATGCAAATGAAAGTGCCTGCTGCATCTTGTATCAGGGGCGGNCTGAACGTGAATCTACGATCTGAACGCGCAGTAACTTGAGATTTCTGGCCATGCAAATGAAAGTGCCTGCTGCATCTTGTATCAGGGGCGGGAAGATGGAAATGAGCAAGCGGCCGAAAGTAACGGTCCGGACATATCGGGTCTAGATATCGTTTTCTTATGTACAAGACCCGGCTTCATGCCTGACCCATCAGACCCATCGTTTTGCTTTGGTCAGTGAGCGATCCGTTTTGGATGCAGTATCCTGGCTCGCTTTGCTTTCATGTAGCCGCAATGTTGCCCGCTGGGCACTTCGCACAGCTGTCCGCAAGCTCAATGCTAGACTCGCTAAACTCTACACTGCGCGGACAAATGCGGTCTCTCGCCGCCAGCTCCTCGTTTTATGTGCGAACAGAAGCCTGCATGTGTCCCTGTCATGGCTGTGCCGGACATAGGATGCGCCAACTTCGCTGAGGTAATGTCTAGTTAAAATAACAGTGCTAGCTGTTCGGATGTCTAAACTGCTCACACACGAGCGGGATAGCTACCGGATGCAGTGCGTATACGACCGTTACTGGCTGCTGCGGCGACTCGAATAATGGCATAAAGGTCGTTGTAAGGGCGCAAGCATCACCGGCTGCCTGTGATTCGCATTCCCCCGGCTTCTCTGAGCATTCTAACGCAGTCTCGCCGAAGCTGCCACGCATCTTGCAAATCAATGGAGCCTGTGTTAGTCGCGGTGCTCGGCATGGACGCCGTGGCCAACTGCAAAGCAATCAGAGGCAGGAACTATCCATAACGAGCCCGGTAACCCCTATGGGTCTTGCTTTCGATGTCAGGTCTAGTTTTACCAGGCAGAACCTTCCGCTGGCTGGTGGCATCTCACACTGCGTGGCACTGAACGTGAATCTACGATCTGAACGCGCAGTAACTTGAGATTTCTGGCCATGCAAATGAAAGTGCCTGCTGCATCTTGTATCAGGGGCGGNCTGAACGTGAATCTACGATCTGAACGCGCAGTAACTTGAGATTTCTGGCCATGCAAATGAAAGTGCCTGCTGCATCTTGTATCAGGGGCGGGAAGATGGAAATGAGCAAGCGGCCGAAATTAACGGTCGTCTAGATATTGTTTTGAACATTTTCAAAGCTTTGGCAAACTTGTGCATGAGCTGGTTTCCACACATGCAAAAGGACATGCTTCGACTCATTGCTCTCATATGCCCTCAAAGGCTGGGCGAGAGCCCTGGGTGTATCAAGGGATATCTTGTGGTCTAAAACTTGAGAAACGTCTCGATGGCGTCTTGGAGAGTCGCATAGAGTCCCTCAAGTGGAGTCCGGTCGGTGAGATTCGAGATCAGCAGGATTTCCGGCAGAATGTCGCTCCGGGACAGTGCACAACGCAGGTCTTGGTCTCGGAGTTGCCTGGCAAGCTTGGCTGACGATTTCCTTGCCTAAAACTCCACCTTTGAGGGTGCAGGGCAAGCGTGGGCGCAGGGGCCCCGCCGATACCTTTCGAGTCCTTTATCGGACGGCGCTAACGGCCAGGGACATGTGGCCTCGGTTGGCGGATGGGGCCCAAACCTCGATTACCTGCCGGTGATAGTCTGGCAAATTCAATGTTGCAATGGGGTTGATAAAACAGCGATGGTTGGATTGCCGCTGTCATCTGCAGGCCGCAAGCCGTCCAAAACCTGTAAAAGCCAGGGTTTAGGATTTACTCGCTTCATGAAGCAAATTTGCTGCTGATGCACCCAAGACTCATGGCTCCCGGTGGTGCATCCATGAATTCAGTTAACACCACTTGTACAATCCTCAGGCATCAAACTTGCAGCTTCTGCAACGCGCCGGCCAGGAACGACAGCTTGACTCGGTACCTTGCTTTCCTTGTCATTCCACGGCTGTCATCCCAAAGCTCCAGGTGGTGGCTGCCAGCGCCTGAATGTGGCGGAGAGTTTGGCTCAGAGGTACCCCAAGATGTTGCCGTTGTCTGGATTGTACTGGCTCAACCTCGGGCTATTCCACTGAGTCACTGAGCCGAACAAGACTTCAAATTACTTCAAGCAGGAACTAGCGACTTCTCGGCAGCACTGTAAACGTCTCATGTAGGACAGGCCATCAGAGCAAGGCAGGTTTGACCTAAAAGGCAAGCCTTCTGTCTTCATTGAATGAGGTGACGTAGAAACCGAAGTGCTGCGCCGGCATTCATGCAGTTGGGCACACGGGCAGTGGCTTGTATCACATGTAGCGTGCTGCACACTCACTCCGATTTGCTGTCCTTGCATTCGTTCTCTACGGTCGCAATGAGATCTGGAAGTGCGCACTGAGGGGAGGACTGGAGACCTCATACGCGCTGAATCAGGTACCGCTCGGCTTCGTCTGCGACATCAGCTGGAGCAGGGCTCGCTGTAAGCTACAGCTAGAGGAGCACGGCGGTCAGTGTCACAAACAGGGCTAGCCCAGTATGCACGACGAAGCTTCCTTTGCGGCTCGAAACCCTTGTTCCGAACCACAAAGTCAAGGGTATACTGATGGGGATGGTCACAGCGTCACAAACAGAGGCTGCGCATGCTGCGTCGACGCTTAAGCTTAAGCCTGGTCTGTATGTACCAAACGTGCCGCCAGCCTGGCACCGCCTGGCACCTGCAGATCGCAGCACGGGGAAACAGGAGCGTGTGCAGTGATGATGCCCTTGGCAACGTCTGGCGAAGCGCTCTCTGGAGGCAGACAACGTCACGGCATGTCGCAGCTGCCTACAGAACTCCGCACACCGTCAGCCTGACCATCAAGAAGAAGCTCGACTGCGAGGTGAGAGTGTTCGCCCTCTAGAGGCCGACGCCGAGTGCAGTCAGCTGCACCAGCCCTCACGGGATCTGAAGCGACAGGGTCGCAGGATCCAGGGCTGGCAACCAGCCTCGAAACTCCAAGGGCCTCGGTCCTAAGCGACCCAGTATAGAATTATGTAAGGAAGAATCAAACACAGGCCGAAGGGGGTCTCATGTCGCAGACCCTTGTCGAGAGCGTCAGCACCCAATCGAAGGAAGAACGAGCTTTCTTTTCGAAAGCTGAAGCCTTGCCTCGAGCCGAGGAAACGGAGCTTGCGGGCCCTTGCATCGCCTGAGCTCGGCAACCGCAGGCCGCAGCATCCCGTAGCCCTTCCTTCCAAGTTTCTTGCCATCGGATCGCCTTCGGCTGGTCTGTGTCACAGAAGGTAATCGAAGGTAGATCCGCTGGCGACACGGGCAGAAAAAGCAGCCTCCGTGCAAGATCTGTACCCTGGCAACGGGAGCCATGTGAATGCGAAGCTGGTGTCTCACAGAACTTTAAGAGTCAAGAACAGGGAATCCATGCACTCATTGTCCTTAATCCGGTTTCCAACATTTTGAGATTTGCGGTAGCAGGAGCTGCATCTGCTTCAGAGCAGCGAAGCGGTGAGCGAGCCTCATCGCGGACCTCGAGCTGGGTGGGCAGGGCCCAAAGCGATCACACAGCAACTGGGGCCTGTGCCCGCGACGACGATGACGTGGCCCTGACGTCATTGGAGTGACAGACCTTCAAAGACCCTTCCGAAACACGGCGACGCTCGAAAAGGCAGCCGAGTCAGCAGGAATTGTGTAGGCAAAGCAACTGCAGGCCGTCGGAGGTGTGGCTGACAAACTGAGAGGCACGCGCAAGCCGCTGCGCGCACTCAGCTGGTCACGTGTCCAACCCCACACTCCCACACTCCTCGACTTGCGAGTGAGGCTGAACGGAACAAGATTCGGACCGGGGCCAGCACGCTGTTGGTCTAGTCCCGGCTGCGGGTTTGGAGTGTAAGAGCGAGCAAAAGGACGACACTCTGTCAGCTGAAGGAGAACAGCAATGTCGCCTACAAATCATGTAGATGTGAAGCAGAGCAGATTGTTGCAACATGCAAGTCGGGCGTCAAGAGCACTGAGCAGAGGGGTTTCGACGAGGCAGGTCGTTTAGCCACAAACGCACCTGGCGGACCTGGCCCCAAGGCGTTGTTGCGACATGCCACCGACGGGGTGGTCTGTGGAAAAGTCCCCACTGTGCCATGCATGAAATCTCCCTGGAGCGAACACACGGATCGCGAGACTATGAACTTCGCAGGCTGGTCCAGGTACGCTTTCGAACACGACCTGGCCGATGCACTGCGATACTGGGGCTTCTCCCTGCACGTCCCCTCGAACGATGCCTGGTGCCGAGAGTACGTCGTGGGTTATTCACACCGCCCCTCGAGCTGTAGCTATGTGAAGCCCAAGCATGCATTGAATGCGTCAGCGAGGCTCTGCGCCAGCGACGGCCGCAGGCTCAGCTCAGCACTTACTTGGCCGCAAAGGCTTGATACACAGCTGGCACCCGAGGCAGAGTGAGATGGCGCGTCAGCTTGCCTTCCTCCTTTTGCAGGTTTGGCGCGGTCTGCCACGAGTGCTTGGCCGCAGCACATCAGAGAGCGATATCAGATGGATATGGCTGCGTCTCACGCACTGGGAAAGTGGCGCTGGCTGATGCACACTTTCGGAGACGCTCGAATCTGGCTGCTAGGATGCGGAGCCCCATTCAATCTCGTCTCACCGTTGACCGGGTGGTTGTTGTTGCCGATGCTATGCAGCCCGGTGCGGCTCTTCCGATGGTTGAGCCATGGTGAGCTGAGCTCGGCTGAATTTCTTCTTGGTACCGGGAATCATGCCGTCCGCAACTACGAAATACGAAACGGTGAGGCTGCGAAAATATCTATTCATTTCTGCGGGGTGACCTCAACTACTCAGTACGAAACTCCCTCGACTCTTGAAGTGTTCAGACTTGTCGGAGCCGGCATGCGCACACGAACTCACAAGGCAAGAAGGAGATCTGGACTCGACCGTTTGGTGACTCACAGCTTGCATTGCTCCACGCATGCACTCCATCCATGGCTGGCTCTCGCGATGCAAGCATGATACGACTGCTACAGACAAGGCTGTATCTGTCGAAAGCATCATGGGGCGGGCAGAGAGTCCTGCACGGGGCGACCTGGCCTCAAGACCTTAACCCCGGAGATTGGCCTGATCTGCATGCGGCCTTGGCCAGCAGTCGCAAGCAGTCGGACAGGAAGCGTCATCGCAGAGTTGGCATAGGACAAGAGGCCAGGGGGCCGCGATGCAGCACAAGCCAGGCAGCGGCAGTCCAGAAGCCCCACCAACACAAAAGCTCGAGAGTTACGAAGCAGCAGCTGAATCTAGCCTTAGCCGCTCTAGCCACTTCCTGTTCTCAACTTCACATCGAACTGCTGACCTTTCTATCCGAAGCGACGCAATGCAGCGCCGTTAGTACCTCTGGCCTCTACACAAGACGGCGTCGCCAGAGACAAGGATCTAAAGTGAAGCGAGGAACGTGCTTCTTCTCAGGCTGAGCGCCGACGGCCACGCCACGGACGCCACGGAGTCTCGAGTCTCAGAGCCGAGCCTCAGCCGAAGTGGCTCAGCCGCTTCGCGGCGTAGCTCTCTGACTCTGCGGCTCTTTCGGAGGCTTTCAGCCTCCATGCAAGAGCCTCTTCGATTGGCGCGGGAAGGGGAAGGAGTGGGAGTCGGATCGGCATGTCAGGTCTCTCACCAATCAGCAGAGCAAAAGCACAGAAAGGGCGAGGCCAAGGCATGCAGCACCGGCTTCCGGCCCCTTCAAGGTCAGCCCCACAGATGCAATCCTCCTGAGTCCCAATCCAACTTGCTGTCGTTCAAAGGTGCCCATAGTGGGACCTCTGACTCCAACGGACGGCTCTTGACCATGTGACGCACGAAGCCACTGGCTGGTTTTGTCGCGACAGAATGTAGTAGAAACAAGCAGGCTAGCCGCTAACCGTTAGCACTTCCCAAGCAACCATGCGTGCACCTGGGCAAAAGGGTTGTTATGGACGTTCCGGGAGTGGACCTGCAAAGGGTGTGGCATCTTGTCAGGTTCACGTTCCTCTTTCCAGCCGGGGGAAAAGCGCAAGGCAGCGAACGCCTGGCGCTTCCAAATTGAGGCACACAACCCCTGGCGCACAACACTTGTCAGACAAGGGCGATGGTACGCTGTGTTGCAACTTGCATGCGGTCATCTTCCGGTCATCTTCCGGTCATCTTCCCAGCTTTACCGCCGTAGCAACCCACTGCGGGCACTTCTGCAAACTTCGGCTCCCAGTACGACAATGACTGCTCCGGATTGCTGCGGCATAGTGGAGGGGGAGTATAAGTACTTCTGCTCTGGCAGCTGGGGTGCGAAAGCGGACCTTGCAACTAATTTATGCTGCATCGACGGGGATAACCGTTTGCAGCCAGCACTGACAAAAGGGTCACAACGTAGAAGCTGCGTGCAATGCCAAGCCGTGCGACGGTGGACCAGCGTCTGACTGAGGCTAACTGTCCTTTGCGTGAGTCGCTTCCGTCTTCCGCTTCCCCTAAGAAAAAATCTTCCGATGGCTGGTGGTAGAAAACAGCACTGCGGCGGTGTCCACGAACTTTCACAATGTTCCGTGAACGTGCCGCCAGAGCTGTCACTCTTCCTTGAGGCTTTGGTGGTCCGGTCCAGCCTGGCTCCCGGCCACCTACCTGAGGCACAAATCCTGACCAGTTGCTGGCTATCGGCACGTTCGATCAGCCGGTGCGGAAGAACATCGGGCAGAAACAACACAGAAAGCAGAGGCGCCCCGTGGTGCTCCAGCCTGGCTTGAGGACAGAAGCTCAGAAGGCGTTGCTCCTGCAGGCACGCATCCTGACCACATGTCGCTCTCCTGCTTGAGAGGCACCCGACAGGAGATTTAAGAAGGATGCATAAGGATGCACTCAGGCCGGGTGGCACGGGGACTGGCCTCATCCGGAGCAAGGCTTCACTTCGTCTCATAAGGGCACATCCTCTGATTCAGGCACGGACATGTTCAAGATGGCTGCTCTCAGACATGAGTTGGACGTCTTAGTTGCGTTGGGTTAACTGTTAACTGTGGGTTAACTCTGTGGACTCTGCTGGGCAGCTTACGCAGCTTCGTGCGACGCACGTGCTGCGGCCATGTTGAGAAAACCAGTGCCGACGGCGAGGAACTCCCGTGCTTGGAGAAGTGAGAACTGGAACGGCATCATGGACATGGTCAAAACACAATCAATGAGTGACATATCGCAGAGGCAGGGTTGCCACGGGAGAAGTCAGAGTCCGTGAAGAGGTAACTGCACTGGAGGCATCGAATCTTTGGGCAGATCTGCATTATTTGGTGGGGTGTACCTTTCCGTGGCCTGAATCCCGTGACAGGATACATTCCGCGGGGGCAACACGCAGCCTGTATACTGCCCGACGAAGTCACCATAATTTCCTGCAGTAAAGCCAAAGGCGCGAGGGGGCGTGTCATGATTAACTGCGCAAGCTGCGTCTGCATCTGTCCTACAGAGTGTCTTAAACGCACATTTCTGACCGGAGCGAAATGGATGCAGCTACACCCGTCACTTTGAGCGGCAGCCTTCCTGCGATACTGAAGCTCTTTCGCGGTGAAAGCTTGCCAACAAGGCGGGCTGAGTCGGAAGGGCCACTCGGAGAGGATGTTCCGCACCAGTTGGCAGCATCATGAAGACAGCTCGTGGCGAGGGGCTCCTAGCTCGAGGATCACGTGTTCACGAGGGAAATCCGCCTCCATCTGCTGTGAAGCTTGTGCGCTACTTACCCTCTGTCAACTCAAGGACAGTTTCGAGCCATAAGGCTCCCCCATGGTATCTCCCTAGCTGAACACTGTTTTGGCTTCATCTCGTGGTGCGTCCGGATCCGAGACAGAATCTGACGAAGGAGTGAGACGGCTGTTGGCATTGCCTCCGGAGCCGTAGATTCGCGCTGTTATCGGCTGCCAAAATACTACCGCGCTGTAGCAGTGCTGAGGCAAAACTCATGGTATACAACATGAAGCCTGCCCTCATGCTGCGGCAACAACGAAGACGCGTCAACAATGTGGGAACTCAATAGGACCAATAGGATGCTTTAACATAAGGTGCCATGTGAAGGTCAAGATGAGGCCTCAACATAAGCATTCAATTTCAAGCACTTTTGCTGCTTCGTGCTGCAGCTTCTTAGATGCAGGCTCAACATGAAGCAAGAACATGAAGGCAGGATCGACCGCGCCTCTCTTCTGAATATCCCGTCTGTCTAGTGTGCAACCGCGACAACGGAGTCTGCATAGAATAGGGTCCACTTTCAAGCAGTCGCGCGCTATACCGCGCGAGGTAGAAGAGGCCCTGCTCCAGCCCTGCGGATGGCCGTACAATCTTTGCCCGCCCTTGAATTAGCAGCCCTGTCCAACTTGCAGGGTGGCATTCACGCATATAGGCGCATTCCAGATCCAGATCGTGTGGATTACACACGCTGCGTCTTGAAACCGCATGAAGAAAATGGAACCAAATGTTTTTGCAAATCTCTTCCAATGCTGCAGCGCAGAGGACATGCAGCACGCAGCGAGGACATTCCTTGTGGAGAACCCTGACCTGGGAGACGATCTGGACATGCGGCCTGTCTGGGACGAGCAGTCCACCACCAAGGCCAAGGCCAGTCCTTCCAAGAGGCAGAAGTCTCAGACTTCTCCTGGGCTTGCCAAGACACTCATGAGCTCGACTTCGGCGTCCACGTCTCAGGACATCTATGGAGAATCTATGCCATGTACGGTCTCTCCCGGGATGGCCAGGAAGCCTTGTCGAAGACGGCTCCTGCATCGCCCGCAATCTCCATCGGCAGCAGCAACAGCTCCAATAATGTCCAGCTTGCACATGTGCCTGCGGAGGAGACCGCGCCCGCAGAGGAGGCTTCCGGATCGTCGGGCTCGAATGATGTTGCAGTACTTTTGCAAGGCCTCCTGCAAGTACATCACTCAGATGAAGGACGGCACTTCAAAGCGGCATCCTGTGTTCACTGGAACATGGTCCTTGGCACCTGCATCGACCAGATCCGCACCTTCCGCATGGACAGCTGGCGAAGAATATGAGCCACAGTCCAGAGTGCAGCGTGCACAAGCTGAATAATGCCCAAGAGAGGTGCAGAAGAAACACTTGTGACAGGAACGGGAAATTGGAACAGTCTTCGACGAATCCTGTTCTCAGGCCTTAAGTTTGTGTTCGATTGCTCGACTTGTGCTTAGGAACAGCGAGCTCATGCTGTTTTCTGATCGTTTGAAGCTCCTGTCCAGTGCCGGTCTTGATCAACGGCAATTAACACGCTGGAAGCCCCACCACACACTTTCAGCTTTTCGAAGTCTTCTCATAAAATGTAGATCAAACGCTCGTGAAGCAGGATTTTTGACTCTGTCCAGAATTGACTGATCGACCCGATGCCATGACCAGTGCAAAGAGTGGGAGCAAGGGGCCGTGTTCACTCAGGCTCCTTGCTGTTCAGTGCTCGCGAACTTTGCGCCGCGGCTCTTCTAGACGGGCAGGTTCGAAGCGCCATCAAAAAATTTCGTGCACAAATACAGGCATCATTGGATTTCGGCATTTGACAAATGCCGCATCCCAGCCTGTTGACAGTGGCCTCGCGGCTGATGGAGTCACCTCAGCGCATCCCGCCCACGTGGATTCAACCAAACATTCATCAACGTTTAAGCCATACCGTTTCTGAAATGCGAAGAAGTCGGGCCCAGCAAATGCACCCACATCATGGCACTAAGCCGAGCATGCTTCGGCTTGCGGTGATTTTGTCTCTGACATTGACGTCAAGCAGCTCAAACATGAAATGGCGTGATGTAAGCTTGGCTGAGATGCCTCAGGGCAGACGAGGGAGACACAGGGGGCATCCTCCGGTACAGTGGGGTTCGGAAATCCACGGTCACCCTCCCAGTTTTAGATGACGGAAGAACCGGGGAAGGGGCGGGGGGCAGCATTTGATTTATCGTCGTCCACTTGCCGGTGTGAGGTGCTCCCTGGCCATTCCCATAGGACAAGGTCACACACCAGAGCAGGCTGCAACAGCCACAATCCACTCAGCAAGCCTACAGCATGCAACGGAATCGGGTCCTTTGCGGATTTGCACGTAACGCTGTCGACAGTGGGTCCAGCTCTTGGATACTGTCTTACTCACGACTGAAACCATTTCTCTGAACATGGCTCTATACCCCTTGGGTGTGTACATGTAGTTGGTGGAAACCGAAAGCCTTAAATGCTTCGAACCACCTCAACCTGGAAGCACTGGGAGCTGGAGATCTGGTGCGCCTTGGACGTCCCAGGACTCCGACGATGTGTGTCTGGTCGGTTCCGTGCTTGAACCCTGGAAGCTCCGGATGAACTGCCTTGCAAAGGCAATGCTTCCGGGAGCCAATGTGGGCCACGGTCTACCGAAATTCGGTACGCCTTTCAAGCATTCTTACATGCGCAGAGTGCAAACGGTCCGTGTCAGGCAAGCGGCAGGCAAGCTTTCGGGCCTCCAGAGCACAGGCAATCAAGCGTGGAGAATGCAAGACGGGAAAGGCAAACACACCAGATTTGAGGCGGGAGTCTGACCTCAGAGAGCCATAGCCTCAAGGGAATTAGGAGTTGTCGGCTCGTGTCCGAGTGCTTCCGGGCCGTCTGCCCAGACCTCAGCTTGAGCGGGACAGCCCTGAAGGTTTGAAGCAATAGATGTGGCGCATGGCACTGCAGCTTGCCCAAGGTTCCCGCAGAAGTCATGCTCCTTCCTCGAGCAATGCCATCTTTGGGCCTCGAATCTTTGGAAAGGGTTTCTGCTCGACGTCCTGACTCGAAGCTGCCAGGCGTGTCAAGACCTTAGGCAAAACTGGCCGGCACCTGAACCAGGCTGAGATGGTACAACCCGTGTACCAGCTAAGGAACAACAATCAAGCCTGAGGCCTAAGGGCGCAGATACCCCTGGGCGCTGCATGACTGCGTCTACATTTCTACATCATGTCGCAGGCCTCTGGCTGGATACATTTTGGTTTGGGAGCTCCAGGACGTAGACAGGCAGGGGCCCACGGGGTTCATGCGATGCAACTCGTGACATACTGGAAGATGGACAAACGCACCCGCACGTGCGGCAAGCGCATTCAGA
Organism: Symbiodinium sp. clade A Y106; assembly: GCA_003297005.1. NCBI lineage: Eukaryota > Dinophyceae > Suessiales > Symbiodiniaceae > Symbiodinium > Symbiodinium sp. clade A. The sequence continues at coordinate 36,787 of BGNK01004154.1, forward strand.
CGCCGCTGAACCCCACGCCATCCCCACGGGAAATTGCACGCAGAGACTGTGAAATGTGGAGATGATATTGGACAGGTCAGGTGTGCTGTGCTCCATCGTGTTCTGTTCCGTGCACAGATGGCGCGTGCGGAGAAAACGACACCACCGTTGCATGCCTGCATGATCCAACAACAACTGACTGCATATTCCAATCCCATGGCTGGATACATTATTCCCTGTGGCGGGTGTGCATGCCCATTTGTGATAGTGAGGTACCCACCACGCCAGAATGCATTTAGGTGGGGGCATGGCGCTACGAAGGCCAAGGACTGAGAGCTGTCACCGCAATCCAAAGTCAGCGGCCCGTGCCCGGCCCCTTGAAGCCCTGGCCCAGCTCTCTTTGGCGATCCGTCACAAAAACGCCGCATGCAGACGCTTGAACGGCAGGAGATCGTGGCCTGTGGCACTCCTGTGATGGTTTCTGCAAACTGGTCTAAGAAAGTGTCCCAGATTTGGGAGCATGCTTACGGACCCGTCAAGGCAGAAGCTCCACAGGTGATTGTGCCGACGGGAATTTTGAGTGCGATCAGTGCCAGCAGTCCAAGGTCGGAATCAGGCTCTGAAGGGCAGCTTAATTTTGGCCTATAGGGACGCCTTATGACTCTGTTGTGCTGGAGCCATCTCGCTCCTCCCTTCCGAACATGATTGTCCACGCGCATGTCTTGTTGCCGCCTCGGGTTGACCAGCATGCCACTTTGATGAGAAACGGGCCTTCAATGATGCTGCTAACACGCCGTGCTGGCGGCTTTGTGCTCGGGGTTGGAAATAGATCCCCCGTTTGAGCTTTCGGCCTTCTGTTTGGGGCGTATGCGGTGGCCATCGACTCGGAGAGCTACAACTTCAGCAACGCCTGATGCCGCAAGAGGGACCATACCAGCCTCAGCCTCAGGCTTTCCGACAGACTGCGACTTCCGGTGACATCCCGGCCCGGAAATGGAGCCAGGGCCTGCTGGACTCGAGCAGACGATGCAGGAAGCCGTGAACGTGAGCGTGATTGGAACCTCACAGAGGGGCACATCCATCAATCTTTGCCACCTTCCGCCATTAGCTTCCATTCTGCCGAAAACTATACCATGATTGGCCCAAAGTTGGGGGCCCCCGGGCACTAGACGAAAGCCCTCCTCAAGTTAGCCTGAGAAGGATAATCTGGTTGGATTGCGCAGACTGCAACTGCAAGGCCTGCACATGACAAGGAGTCCGGTGGAAGTTGTGCCATGGAAAATACACAGCCTGACCGCAGCCCTTGCACCGGTCGGTGGCCTTGTTCTGGGAGTCGAAGAGGATCGAAGAGGCTGGTGTCGATCATGCGGCAAAGATCTCAGCTGAGGCAACGCGCTCCTGCCCTCCCACTCGCTGCAAAGCGCCGAGGTGAGATGCATGTACCTGGCCCGCCGTTGTGCGGCAGCGTGACCGGAACACTAGCCGGGCAGGCAACCTCGGCTAGTGGTCAGGGGTCACCTCTGCACCCTGCACGCCAAGTGCTGTGTAGGCTCAGGGTGGCTAGCATCAAACTGTCGATGCGCCACTGCCTCTCTTGCACATGAGGCGGTCCATGATCCACAGCGGCCCCATGCAGCAACCCTGCTCTGCAGAGGCCCAGCTCCAGTCCAGCAATTTGCGCAGCCCTACCAAGCTGCGACCGGGCCACCGAGTTCGAGGCTGTGCCACAGGCGCTCCAGCTGGAAGCCGAAGCCGCCGAAGCCGCCGAAGCCAGCGCCGGAGGAGGAGTAGGAGATGCAGGAGGCTCAGTGGCTCACTGCTGGACTGCTGGAGGCCCGAATTACCTGTCAGCCTGTGTGGCTTGCAGCTTGCAGCAAAAGCAGCGGCGAGAAGCAGCGGCAGCGCGGTTGCCACGTGGAGAGCCGTAAGTCATGAGAGCTGAGATTGCAGCGGTGCGATCCTCCAAGTGAAGCAGGCGGGGTGTCTCAACGTCAGGGTGAAGAACAGAATAACGCCAAGAGTGCGAGGAACATGGTGGCAGCATTGAAAGTTAAGTGATGACTGTCGTCACATCTCATCTGAGGATATGGGCAGTCCCACGACCAGCCCAAGGCATGCACACACGGCACAAGCCCGATTGAAAAAAGAGGAACCGCACACACAGCATCTGCAGACATGATGACTTGCCCGGCTGCTGCCTCGCTTGTTGAATAGGCACGTCTTCCCAGCTTAGCACTTCGTAACACGGTCCTTGCAGTGCATCAGGCGCACCCCACAGCAAGCCAGCTGCGCGAGACTCTTGGATTGGCAACGAGGCACAGGATGGGACACTTCTGAAATGGACAAGAGAGCTGCCAACAGAGGCAAGCAGTTGGGGACCAGCGAGCCGAAATTCACAAAGAGCAGCACTCTCACCTTGTGCCAGCACGGCTTCTCAGAGCTTCAACCTTCAGCTGTGCTGATCTCAGCTGTCACGGAACGGTCCGCAGCTGCTGGTGCCCGTTGGGCCGGGGCAAGCAGTGGTGAGGACACGAGTGCCCAAGGCGCACCTGGCAAGAGCAAGAACGCGTCCTGCAGGCTTTCGTGCCAGCTAGTGGGGTCCAGTGTAAAGTCCCGTCCGGAGTTCATGCGGGGAGCATGCTGGTGAGCTGAGCCCGTGCGGAAGGCACGGAGAGAGCGGATGCCACACGTCTGGCACCGTGCCGACCGTGTTGGGTGCTGCGGAGGAGTGCGGCGTCTGATACCGCCATGCCACGGCCACGGTCGCAGCCTACCGGCCAGCTGGCCCAAAAGGCCGAATTCGAACGGGCGCGTTCGGCACGCGGGCCATGGCTCTCACGACACTGCAGCAGCAGGGCCTCGAGGTTTAAGGAGCCTCGTTGCACTTCCACAGAAGCTTTAGCAACAGTCAAAAGACGGAGCCACTGAAAAGTGAGGAGAATCCAGAAAGTCGATACCTCAGCACGATGAGGGCATTGCCCCGAGGTGCCCACATGCAAGGACCGGACCGGGTGCCGGTCTCTTTGCAGTCCTCCTGCTTTCAACTTGGTCAGCGAGTCTGAGTGGCAAGGACACGTTTCAGCAACACGGTCAGCCACCTGACCTCCTTTTAGTACTCTGACAGCTTGCGCACGCGCACGCACAGCCGAAAGCAGTGCAATGCGTCCAATGAGTCGTGTCATGCTCACACAAGATCGAGCAAGAAGGCTCATGCGGTATGTGACCTCCTTTTATTTAGGGCCTTGGTTCAAGCACCGACACTCGCCTAAGCTGGTCCTCCTGCATTGCGGATCCTCACTGCAACTGCAACATCCCACCTTCACGGCACTCAGTGGTCTCCATCGCACGAGCATTCGTGCCCGCCATGTGAAGCTCTGAGACACTCGTAGGTAAATTGACTTCCGGCCAGCTGCGGCTGATGTAAGCAGTCTGCGAGAGATGATGAGAAGTTTAGGGGCCCAAAGAAGCATGCAAGCAAAAATTAGGATAGGGATATCCCTTGTAAACCCCCTTATAATGAAGCCCAATAAGGTAGGGATATCCGTACAAAATGCTTATGCATCTGTGCTTTTCGGGTCCCTAAAGGTTGCTGCAGGGACCCTGTATGGGGCACGGAGCAGGCCAGTGTAGCTGTCGCAGGCTCACGCTTCAGCCGCCTCAGTGCACGCTTTGGCCTCTGGCAAGCCCCTGAATTGCACCTCCTGCCGCTTCCGCCCACGTCGCTATGTCATATCATGTATACCAGCAAGCTCCGCATCAATCAGCAACGGTCCTGATTAAGAGCGCTGTCTACTGTTGTCGGAATGGCTGAGGTGCCTACACGGACGACGTTGTCCGGCTTCCGGCTGAACGCATCCAAGTCAATCCACTCACTCACTCATGTCCCAGGAGTCTGAAACAGCAACGAGTGAATCATCATCACGGCTCGGGCAGCGACAGTACTGGTCGGGGCCCGCGATCTAAGCTATGCTCTGCAAGCTGTGCACGGAATCATGCGGAGGCAGGCTGAGGCTGGCAGGCGCTGGCAGGCTGGCCCTGGCTTGAGCTGGAGGTCTCGTGCCGCACAGCAGGGCGCTTCCCTCCAAGCGTTTCGCGCCTGTGAGCCGAGGCCGAGGGTGCAAGCGGCGCAAGCTCAGCAAAAGGACCTTTTACACACACCATCGCGGCCACCTCGTTGGACATGGGCATGATAGCCGAGGCACATGCCGCGCGGCTGACCACTTTAGGGCAAGAAGTGGGTGCTCGCAAGAAGCAGAGCCTTTTCAAGTCATGATTTCAGTGTGCTCTGCACGAGACGTTAATGCCTTCGCCAGGAGCATGCGGGGGCTGCCGGTAGCGCATTAACCGAGCTCGCCTCAGGATGTGTCTGCACTGGCATGTCTGCGTGCTGTGCTCAAGGCCTACGCGGCAGCGAAGCCAGATTTTTGTGACGGAGCGTGGCACGCCTGCCGCAGCAGGTGGCCATGAGCTGATGCTAGGTGCATCCGGCCAGGGGTCCCCTCAATTCGAACAACATCCGGATGGCAGAGATGGGGCTGTTCGTAACAGTGAACGGCCTCAACTCCTAGGCCTTTTTAAGAAAGGGGGAGTGACGGATGCAAGACCTTCAAGCGCACCGCATGGCTGTTGGGAAATGTATATCCGCGCCGACGTCTAATTTCTGCCTCTTGGTACGTTTAACGCCGACGGCTCTGCTAGCGAACATCCGCCAAGCACGTTGCTTCAAGTGCTTGGCCCAAACGGGACTTCAGGCATGGGCGTCGGATTCCAAGGCGACGGCATGGCAGCAACGCCTCAACCTGCCTACCGACGCGGTTGAAGAAAGGAGAACACAAGCCACATGCTCGAGAGTCGCCCCTAAGGGTAAAACCGCATCCACATGTCATCTTGGCAGTCCTCTGGGAGTTGCCAAGCAGCTGCACAAGAAATGAAATCTCAACTACGATTGTGCGAAACATCGCCATCAGCATGTTCGCCTGCCCCACAGTGCAAGAAGCGCTTGCTACTTTGAGGTTGGCTGCCAAGGCATGATCTCATGCGGGATGCAATCGGAGTGGAAGATCCCGCCACGGCCTCCGCACTCGATGAACCCTTCAGGGCCCGAGACCAGACCTCCGGCCATGGCAGGGGCATCCAGTTGCTCCGAACCTCTGCCTCTGCCACTCAGGAGGCCCTCTGACAACAGCTCAGTTTTTCATCAAGCGGTTGCAGGAAGGGCTCTGCAGCGCAATTGTTTTTGTTAAGGCAAGAAGTCTGCTGCGACCCGGCCCAGGCGGACAGACTTGAAACAATTTATTGAAACTCTTGCGAGCAGCTGCACCACTCTGACCCCCGGCTGCTCCCAAGAATCTTTGCCAAAAGATCCTGGAGCCTTAGTCACTGCTCCGCGAGACGAAGTGTTAAGTGTTGCTGGTAGCTCCTTAGAGCCAAGCTGACAATGCTTTATCTTCCCCCACGGCTTCCTTGGGACAGCGTAATGTCAGAAACCGCCACGACAGCTGGAATGGCGACGCTTGTCGTCTGGGATCCAGGCTGCTGGATTGCCAACTCCCCTTGTCAAAGAGCAGCTCCAATACTCGTACGATGAGAAAGCACGGAACTACACAGGCCACTTTCAGGTGTCTGCCTGGTGCTTAAGCACAACCGCAAGGCAGTGGCGGCCTGGAGGACTTTTGTGGCCCTCCAGGCAGGAAGCTCAAAGTGTCGCAGCCGGTCTAGCAGCTTAGCAAGTCTAGCACTGCAGGAAGTTTGGGTCAAATCTGGCAACATGATCAATAGCCGCACTAGCATCACGGATTAACGAAGGGGTGAGCGAGGCCATGTCACCCTCAAAACTGGGCACCAGGGCCTGGCGAAACCTCGACGTGGACATGAAGTGGTGGTCGCTCGTGGGCTCGACACGATCCCCTGCTGATCAGGCGCAGAACATGTGCCGCCATGCTGTTGGATTCCTGTGAAACCGACCCCACGCCGTTGCTCTGCAACACCTGTGCACAAGAAGGGAATGCAACGCTGCAGGACTCAAGCGAACTAGGGGTTGCCAGGCAGGGTACTCAAGGGGCGAAGGGAATCTGAGAATCTGGGAGCATAGCTGGGATATTAACAGCGCTTTGAACGGGCACCAGGGTGCATGTGCAACCGGAACTCCCGGCCCCAGAATTTCGCACTATGTTGAGGCGGGCCTGTGAGGCTTGCGAAGCCTACTGCACATTGGGTTTCCTTGCAATCTTTTCACATGATGTGAACATCTGTGCAAGTTCAGAAAGCTTGCTTGGCAATGCTGCTTTACACTTACAGAGAGTTTCCTAAGGCGAACTCAGAAGTGATCGAAACACGTCGATGCAAAACTCGCCTCTACCTCACCCTTGCAAGCTTTGGCGCTGTGAAAAAATCGAACACAGCTGTTGTAAAGCACCGCAGCAGTCATGGAAGATGGCTTGCCAGGCTGCCTTTCAGGCACCTTCCTGTTTTCCTGGGCCGTCGACGGAGGAGGAGAGGCTGGGCGCTTGATCCCTTCCGAACTTGCTGCGCCTGTCAGCACAAATCTGAACGCGTGCCAATGAGCAACTGCGCTGGTGTGCTTCCAAGCGTTTCACCTGATGTCCACATCTTCGCAAGTTCAGAAAGCTTGCTCTACAATGCTGCTTTACACTTACAGAGAGTTTCCTAAGGCGAACCATATCAATGCAAAACTGGCCTCTGCCTCACCCTTGCAAGCCTTGGCACTGTGAAATGATCTTGCACAGCTACTGTAAAGAAGCCCTTCATCAAAAGGGCATGCTCCCTCAGAAAACTCATAGGCGACTTAGGGCTGACTTGTTCACACGTCGTTCTTTCTTGAAGACTGTTGCACGTTGAATTCTCCTGCTTCCGGTCTTTCAGATCTTGCAGCTTGCGGGTGCTTGGGCTAGCATAGACTTTGCCCCCATGTTATCCCGTGTTTGCGGGCGGCAGAGGAGTCTGAACAAAGCTTTGCACCGGCAAATGAGTTCTCGGCGAACATTGCAAACCAGGTCCGGGTCATAGGTCCATTCGTCGTCGTACGACAGTGTGCGCATGTGCGTGCGAGGGGGTAGTGATCGCTACTCTTCTTGGCTGTGTGGAAGAAGAGATGCGGAGACGGCCTGATTTCTGCATGCACGCAAACTGCTGGAGGCACCAGAAACGTGTTTTTGTGCTTTGATTTGACAGATTTCCGCCTGGGCCACCCAGGTGATGATTATCATCATCCTCGCGAATGCCATCACCATAGGCGTGGAGCAGAATATCCGTGTTGAGGGCGTGCCTTCTTTGCACGCAGCTTTCTTTGGCTTGCTCGTTTGTTGCGTCCAGGGGCGCGCGGAAAAGCTGGGTCATACTCGAGTTTTGCGATAGTATCTGGAGGGCAGAGCGTTGATGCACTATCCGCCGTTTCTTATGCCGAAGACTCCATGCCCCCAAACGCGATATCAGGCTGGGGTTTAGGAAGGGTTGAGCCCATGGAAGACCCACTGCAACGAGCGAAGATTCATCCGAGGGCAACACCAAGGACGGTCCCCTGAACGTCTTGGAGCATATCTTCCTCGTACCTCTTACCGGTTTGATTTTCTGTGATTTTGGGTGTTTTACCTCAACAGTCAACCGCTATCAAAACTGCTGAGGTGATATACACTATTGAGATTTTCCTGCGCTTCTTTGTGAACGGTCCATGCAAATCCCTTCGAGACCATTGGGTGAAATTTGACACAATTCTGGTTGCTTGGAAGCATCGTTTCCTGCAGAAGTTGTGCCCCTCATCAGATGAGCATGGTCACAGCTGGCTGGTCCTTTGGATTCTGCCCGCCACGGGTCGCCAGGGTGTTGGACGAGATGTTGCAAAAGTTGGCACATCCACGGAAGCCCAGTTGCCCCATGTCTTTCACCCATCATAAGCGCCGAACCTTCAACAATCAAGGCGGTGCCAACAAGCAGGCAGATGAGTTCTTCGCGAACCATGTGCAGCGTTCCAGCCAGCCCAGGGAAAAAGAAACGACCCTTCTCATGCCTCAAGCTTGAAACTCATGCGGGCTTCGCGCAGGCTCGCAAAGAACAGAATCCTCGACAAGCCTGTGTTGCTGCCCTGAAGCCTGAAGTCCTTTCTCGTGTCCCAGCCCTGTTCAATCATGTTCGGGAGCGCCACAAGCACAGGCTCTCCTCATCTCAACACAGGCCGAATCGTGCGTGCAGCTGTCAAGAAGCATCGCGAGCCTGCTCAGCCTGCCGGGTTGTGCCTGCCTTCTGGCAGTCCAGGTCCCAAGTGATGGCTGGACCAAGCAGAGCCTTCGGAGCATGTTGCTGCTGCAATCCGAGGGCGAACTACGCAGATCAGGAAGACCCAATGTCACGGGATGCTCAAGGCTGGGACAACCGGGATTGCTGGCAAAGTAGCTGCACTTATCGGGACGTGCGCAAGATGTTGCATCTAAGAGCCACAGACACAGCCAGAACAGTGCGGCTTTAGCAAAATTCGCAGGCAAGGTGTGCTGGCATAGAAAAGCACGGATCCAGAAATCACGTCATGTCTCCGGGAATTGATGCATGAATTGGGCTCTTCCCTGCACTCAACCAAGTTGCTTGGAGGGGACCTGTTGGAAACATATCCACCAGCCAACGAACACAGCACCGGCATGGAAACCAGCGACGCGTTGCGTGCTCACCGGCGCAGGCGGATCTGGGCGATCACTCCGGTGCGCGGCACAAACATTGAACTTCTCGCAACTGGCAGCGCAAGCGGCCGAGAAAAAAACCGGGGGTGCTGCGCAGGAGTGCGAATTAACTGAGAAGTCCGTGGTCCGTGGCTCGCAGCAGATTTCTGCTGCGCAAACCAAAGCGGCGTTGCTACGGAAACCCAGTGCTAGTCACTGAGAGCGGCTGACATATTGCGACCGGTTCGGATCCAACAAGTCCTTCTGGTATTTTACTCCACGTCTTTCACACTGCAAAACAAACTGAACCTTCAATACTGTCACGGACGCTCTAACACACATGCACATGTTTTCTTCGGCAGGCAGGAATCGGCCGTGCTTTTCCATTGTTTGCACCTAGAACTCAAAACTGCGAAGTGTAAGCCTCACTTCAGCCTGTTGACCTTTTTGGCGTTCGGTCCATGTATGGTGCGTTGTGCAAGCAGGCGCTTCCGCTGCGTAGTGTGACATCCGGAGAAAGCATCATGCAACAGGATGGTTTGCATTTCGCAACCTCATATGACACGCTGCATCAACTTGAACCCATGTGTGCGCTGCCAGCAAAACTGCAGCCCTCAACTCAGTGTATGTGCTTGTAAGCACAGAACCACGACATGCAGGGCTGGTCCAGATGCACATTGCTGCAGCGTTGGCAAACAGCATCGACGCGAGGATGCGTCCCGAGAAAGGGGACAATGCGACCTGAACAGCAAAAACATGCAAGCAAACGGGCTCAATGCATCGTCCCAACCGAACAAACTTGTTCCTAGTTAAGTACCACAGAAGCATTTCAGACAAGGAAATATTTAAAATACACACAAAGTTGGAGCCCTTGTTCCATGGAGCGCAGACTTATATTGTAGACCCCTCGGATATTGGGGCAAACCCCTGGCACGTCTTAATACAGAGATAAGGCTCTATGAAATGGCTGTCGTGGGTTCGGCTGATTGCACACCGCCGACGTGGACATCTAGATAATGAAGCGCATGGGTGTCCGAAGCCCTCGCTGAGTATGCCCCGCACTGACGTCAATTTAAGGCCGAGGGTCTGCTCTACCCAGCAATGTCTCCGAAGGAGAAAATCAACAAACACTTTCGATATCTCTCAATCACTTAATCCGTAGACAACTGGAATATCTTGCACGTGACCTCAGACAAAGAATCCCAATCATGTACAGTATAATTGCACTCCGGATACTCCGGGCCTTGGCACCTTGCTCCATGCCTTGGCTGAGGTCGCAGGGCCAATGAACGGCTGAAAAACAGCAAGTGTTGAATCCCAACGCCAACATTTGCATAAATCGACCGCACGGAACACTAAGATTCCAACCACGCAGTGTGCCAGTGGCTTGGAGGCGCTTGGTTTCGGCTGGCGACGGGAAACAATTACGTAACTGGCCGTCTCTATCCAAAACTGCCTTGAGCCACTGCGGCCAAACACATCTGCATGTATGCGTGTCAGCATCTTCAAAGCCCTCAGTTCCTGCTACAAAGAGACGTTTCGAGGATTTTGGAGGGCCTGCAGCGGCGAATTTAATCAGTAAATAATCATTTGATACTTTCCAACAGTGACCAGCCAAACATCGACGCAATGTTAGAATCTGCCAGACTTCTTCAGTTGGCCCTGTCTGGGCCGTACCTGCTAGGACAGCTGCTAGCCCGGCGCACAGATGGCCTCGTCCGACTCTACTATGTCTCCACGAAATGTCGCTTTTTCAGTTCGTGAGTGGTGATCCATGATAACTCTGTCTCAGAGTGTCCTATTTTACTTCGAAGCGATCAACCTGTCGCATATACGTCCCAGGAGAGCTCCTGCTCACCTCGAGGGAGTGGACAGAAGGCGCCTCAAGACTCCAGAGATGACACGTGTCTCACATGTGCCACCAGCCGGGAAGCTCTGCAGTGCAACCAAAGTCCAAGACAGGCACGGAAGCTTCGACCAAGTCCTCCGGCGCTAGCACCAGACCCCAGGTAACATCACACGGATGATTTCAGTATATTTCAGTTATCCCTCTGCTATAAGAATCTAGATAATATTGTCACCATGGTGGGACAGTCTTGCCTCCTCAGCTTGTTCGTGCTGCTTTTGCTGCCGGTTCGACTACTTCGACAATCTCCCCAAGCCGCCTCAGCATCATATTACTTAGTGACCAAGGCCTTGTGTGCACTAGGATAGTATGCGCACACAATCGAAGCCAATGTTTATGTGCCCCGCAGGGTCCGGCTACTGCAGGCGCAAGCCGAGTGGCCAGGTTTTGTCAAACCAGGGTTCCAAAGGGCCGTAAAGCCGCAATAGCGGGAACCACATCCTGAGACCAGCTTCGATCTCTCGGATTCTGCTCGGGTGTAGGATACTCTCTCGTGCTTAGGCCCATGCTCAGGAAACGAAAAAACAAGAACAAAGGAGCCTAGGAAAACCGAAGAAAGCAGGATCCAAAGGGGCCCTCAACCAAACTCACACGTGTGGCAGCTCAACAATGCTTGACGAGATCATCCTGCCTGTGATTGTCGATGGGAACGTGGTAGTCCAGGTCTGAAAGAAATATGGTTATGGTTAGCAATTCCCGTCGCTCCGCGGGATGGGTGAGGTTTTGAGACTCCCAAACAAAGCTCTTGCGAATCAATCTTGGCCAGGCCCGGCAGGGGTCGCAACGGCGGGGTGTGTCTGTGTGTGTGTGTGTGTGTGTGTCTGTGTCTGTGTCTGTGTCTGTGTCTGTGTCTGTGTGTCTGTGTGTCTGTGTGTCTGTGTGTGTGTGTGTGTGTCTGTGTGTCTGTGTGTCTGTGTGTGTGTGTGTGCGTCTGTGTGTGTGTGTGTGTGTCTGTGTGTCTGTGTGTCTGTGTGTCTGTGTGTCTGTGTGTCTGTGTGTCTGTGTGTCTGTGTGTGTGTGTGTGGGGATCCCAAACTACAACGGGCTCTACCTGTTTCAGAATGCAGGGGTGCCGGGGGCACTGATGAGACCGGCACTAACAAAGACGCTCATCAGTGGCCTGTGAAGCAGCGGGGGACGCTCCGCTGTGTACCTGCTATATGTGACGTCCTTTATAGTGCAAGCCGTGCAATGTTTACGTCATTCTATCGTCGCTGTACATTGGTGAGATTGGTGAGTCTGGATGCACTTCTGACTGTGCGACTCAAGGTGTCAGGTTGCAGGTGTTCCTTGGCTTCCGATTTTATTAGTACACAAACAACAAGGGAACCAGAGCCTCTTGAAGACCCTCCGGCATATTTTCCTTTTGATGCCTCAGCAGAGTCTTGAACTCATCGCTGAGTTAATGTCATTTTTGAGAACACATCACGAGGGTAGCCTGGGTGTTCAAGTGTGAATATGCATGGCCTTCCGTCACGGCGCCATTACCGCTGCTCTCGAGGCAGTATTACATTGAGCATCAGTGCCTAGAGTGGGACGAAGAGATACTTGGCTGGGCCTCAACAGACCCAGAACCCAACAGATTGGAAAGCTTCAGTTGAGCGGGGAAAGCATATTGACGCTTCTGAAGTTGAAGCACCTGTTGAGATCAAGCAGTGAAGCCCGCCTGAGTTCCGACATGTGCACGCTCGGCATGCTTTATCTTTTGGTCGTAATCGTAGCTTTGATCACTTCAGCTTCTGCGCGCAAGACTTGGCATGCTTTATCTTTGTGTTTCTAGGTTGCTTTCTTGTTCTGGTTGAAGTCGTAGCTTTGGTCACGTCACTTCTGCGCGCAATGGAGATCAATATCCAAATCAAGAACGTGCAGAAGCCGGAGGATGTCTTGAATGCCTTCGCAGCGATCAGCAGTGCATCAGGAGGGAGAGATCGCGGCATTGCTTCCGGAGGGCGAGAACGTGGAAGAAGCAGACCACCGATCCAACGGCAAGCNGAATGCCTTCGCAGCGATCAGCAGTGCATCAGGAGGGAGAGATCGCGGCATTGCTTCCGGAGGGCGAGAACGTGGAAGAAGCAGACCACCGATCCAACGGCAAGCAATGAGGACGACGGCGGCAACCAGACGGTCACCGAGTTTGATTTTGTCGCCGCAGGAGCTGACTGCCCTACAGCAAGTTCATCCTCACGGCAGCGCACCTTCATCTACAGAGGCAGACACTGTTGGAGAAGCATCAAGCGGCGTGCGACCGAAAATGAAACCGCAGACCGGCAAGGCAGCATGCAGGACGCACGCTGTCGCCAAGGCCGTACTACCAAAGGGGCGATCAGCTCGGCGCGAGAGATCAGCCGGCTACACCGAGACCTACATCCACACGGCAACCCCTTCCCATTGCCGACAACCGCACGCCCGAGACTACCTCCAGGCCGCTGCTTATCAGGAAGAAAACACCGAAGACATCTTTCCTCAGATCCTCCCGAACATCGAGATCCAGAACACCGAAAAGGACGAGCCCAACAAGAAAAACACCGAAGATGGATTCTGTTAAAGAACGGGCTTCACTGTGGTTCCTACTCTAACACAAAGGCGGACACTTTTGCTTTCCTGGCACGTGTGTCCGGTGGTCTCGAGCCTATGCCACAACGGAGTGTGCATGGCTGTTCCTATGCATTAACACTGTGGTTCCTGTAGCTGTACTGTAAGGGGGAAATGTTTAACACCCCGCCTTCGAAGGTAGTGCCGGTAAGTTCCTTACCAAACTGGCTTCGACACTTGTTTCCTATACAATAGTAATCACGCTGCAGTTCCTTTTCACTGAAAAACAAACGTTGTTCCTCTTCGCAGACGTATGCCAACGTCCACTTGCAATCCTCTCCAAGGTCGCTTCCTGTACAAACGAAAACTCTCACTGCTACGTTCCTGACTTACTTGGATCATCATCCTTTACACTGCAGAAAACAAAAAAGGGTTTTCCTACCACGGTTCCTGCATGCACTTCACTTCCTTGGCTCTCTGGCCTCACGGCTTGACGTTCCTTTAGCTTCACTGGTAGGTGGGCTCCTCGTCGTCGTTGATCTCGATGACCTCGTCACTTCCTTTGGCTTTGCTCTTTCCTTCGCCTTCCTTCTTTCCTTTTCCTTTGGTGCTTTCCAACCACTGGTCTCTCATCTTTGCCTGTGCCTGGCACTTCTGTTTTCCTGCCTTGTCTCTTGTTCCTTTGGCCCATCCTTTTCCTGTTCCTCTGAACCAGTACCAGTACTCCGTCTGTTCGTTCCACTTCCACTGGTAGTTGGTTCCTTGGAAACTGTAGACTGCGAACCAGTCTCCCTCGTTCGCAAAGCAATCCTGTTTCCTTCTCTGCCGCTTCTGCCTCTTCACGTTCGGCTTGCTTCTTTGCCACGTGTTTTGCTGCTGCCTTCTTCTCCTGTTCTCTCTTCTTCCTGGCTTCCTTCTCTCTCTGCTTTCGCTCCTGTTCCTTGTGCTCTCTTGCTGCCGCTTCTGCTTCTGCTCTCTCTCCTTCAGCTGTTCTTTGTTCACAAAGGTCTTCCAAAACTTCTTCGAACTTCTCGCCGAGGTTGTTGATCGCGCCGGTGAACTCGTTGAGGCGGATCTCTGTGTCCTTTCTGTGGCGGTCTGCGTCTTCTTGAAGTTCCTGGACTGTCCATCTCAGGCTTTTCGTCTCCGAGCTCATTTCCCGGACTGCTGCATTCAGCTTTGAATGCGAGCCGAGCAGAAGTGACATCTGCTCTGTGTTCTTTTCCAGGGCTTCTCGAACTTTGGACATCTCTTCGCGTTGTTCCTTGATGCTCTTCGACGAGCTGGCTGACTCACCCGACATGTCCTTGCCTCGACAAGAGGCTGCTTGCCAGTTCCTTGAGCTGTGAAAGCATCTCGGGACATGTTCCTTCACACATGCTCTCGCTTCCGGCTGCACATGCACGCATGTTCAGACATGACTGTTCCTGCGCATATGCACTCATGCTGAAAGACACTTCCTGAAAATCTACAAAGCACTGTTCCTGAAACTGTCTCCGAGAAGACTCTTCCTTAAGTTCCTGAAACGACTCTTGAAACTGAAGTCCTTCCGAAATAACCGAAATTCCCGAAAACAACAAAGCTGCAAGCGTAAGGTTTCCTTTACTCTTGACTGCTCTAACAACTGCCTTGGTTTGTTCCTTGGACCTGTGTTCCTTGAGTTCTTCTTTACCTACTGTTGAGACTGCCAATGCTCGGCAACCGTTAGGATTCGCAAAATATTTAGTTTGTGATTTGGCTGTAAATTGGCTGTGATTTCGGCTGTGATTTTGGCTGTGATTCGCTTACCATCTGAGATTCTCTCTGTGATGTGGCTGTGATTTGTCGATGACTCGGCTGTGATTCGGCTGTGATTCGGCTGTGATTTGTCTGTGACTTTTCTGTGATTTGACTGTGATTTGGGCTGTGCTTTTTCTGTGTTTTTGCTGTGATTCGGGAACCCGCTTCCGCAGCCAAATCACAGCGAAATCACAGCCAATTCAGCAGCAAAATCACAGCCCGGAGCTAGGATCCGGCCTGGACCT
>BGNK01004155.1:640-20587 GCA_003297005.1 Symbiodinium sp. clade A Y106
TGTTGGTGGGGTCGGCGAACCGAGAACCGGGATCATATATAGATAGATAGACAGACAGATAGATAAGTAAATAGCTGCACCGCATCGTCTGTGCCAGCTCGCACTCTCGAATTCGCCACTGCAGAACAGTCACGCAAAGGCCTTCTGCGCTGAGGCGAGCGTGACGCACATTTTGCAATCGTCCGCCAGGCCTGAGTTCTGCTACCCATAAAGAGCCCTCAGAAACATAAGTTGCACTTTAGGAATTCGAGTTTTATGACTATGGAATCCGAGGCAGCTGCGTGGGCTCGTTAATCCACACTGTGTACCTGCCGTGCTCGGCCGAATTCGTGTGCGATCATTGCGTGTGACTCTTAGCAGAGAGGCCGGTAGTGTGGAGCAAACACTGATGTGCATCTAACAGAATCGGCTTGCCGACGATGAAAGAGTGCATATACCTACCAACCGACCTACCTACCTACTCACTCATTCACTCACTTACTTACTCACTGAGGTACTCGCTCACTGACTTCCTCACTTACTTTCGGACAAACTTACAGACGTGCGTAATCTTGCTCGTGCCTAAGTCCTGCTGCATGCTTACCCATGCACACCAAGGAGACAGCGGGATTTGGGCCTCCAGAGAGTTGCACCAAGGAGTAGATCCAGCTCCGGGACGAAAGGCTCCAGTGACCTGCCACATACGGCCGGTGGGGGAGCAGCGATCAATTTCTGGGGGGCCCCCCAGAGCACCACTGCGACGTCGCGGTGGTGGCTTCGAGCAGCTGCTGCCTTCCGAGTCTGAGGACGGAAACTCCTAAAATGCCATCCTGAACTGTTCTGAAAGGGGCTGAGAGGCCCAGCCCAAGTGCCTTAGAATGGAAGTGATCTCGCCATCCAAACGCCTAGTTGGCAGCAGGTGCACAGTTCAAGAGCGGTGCTTCGAAAATTGTTGGGCTCGGACCGCGCATCTAGCTGGTTTACTCGCAGCACCTGCAAGCTGTGCAAGAAGCAGGAGAGCCTCTCAGACCCCACTAGACGACTTACAGCTGTGCAATCGCATGGAAACGCTGGTTTTTTCAAATAACCTTAGGCGCGAAGCAATGACCACCTACATGACTAGTGAGTAGATGCAAACAAGCAAGTTTCGACACGGCGATCCACATGGGATCACAAAACCATAACTGTCCCAACCGACATCGCCGAAGAGAGTACCAGGGAAGAAGCCTTTCACTCAGAGTCTGGGGCATCATTGCAGCCTAGTATCACTTGCCATGTCTTCCGGCTTCTGCAGAACTCCTGGTGCAGCCAGCAGCGGCCGAAAGACTTTGAAATTGGGCATTTAGTCATCTAGACCTGCAGGGTGTCCGGATTGAGGGCTGAGGTTGCGCGGAGATGTCGTGCCCTACTGCCTGCTCGTTATGGTCGGATTCCGGGCCCAGGCTCTGCTGTTGGCCTGCAGCCAACATTTAACGAAACACACATAGGACGATGTCAGGAAGAGCATAATAGCCGCATCAACTTCACAAACATTTCATATTAGAGGCAAGAAAGCAGCAAAGTGTGAATTGGTAGAGCACCAATCGGAAAACTGAAGACATGGAGAGACAGCGAGATTAATAGACGCGTCCGACGGACGAACAGATAAATGCCTGCATGGATGGATCACTTAAGAGGCACTGGCACACTCCGCATGCATGTAGCGGCATCTTTCTGTACCGTATGTAGCAAAGTATGTGTGTTTGTGCTGGTGAGCGCACATCTGCACGTGTTTGCTTCACGCTTTCTCACTCCTGCATTCATCCAGCCAGTCATTCACTTTACTCGTTTACACATTTACTCATGTGTTCATCATCCATTGAGTCATTCTCGCAGCAACCGTCCTTCGCCCACCCATCCGGCCATTCGGTCAGCCAAGCACTCATCTTTCTCTCACCGGTTCTCAACTGGCTGGTTGACAGGCGAGGTCTTCAATGTTGCCGACGCTTGAACATTGACATTCAAGGACCAGAGCACTCAGGAAGCTCCCAAGCTCCTGCACTGTCTGCTTCGAGGTGACGAAGACCATCGCGACATCGGCAGTGCTCGTGCAAGAGATGGTGCTAGCACTCGCTTGATGCTGACCTAAGGAGCCAGTTTAGTGTGGTAGCGGCTAGCGCAGTGTGCTTCGCCTCGGATGTTGGAGGATGTTGACACTCTTGCAGAAACTCACATTGCATAACCTAGCCGAAGCAGTCACAGTGGGACGCACAATGGGATCGTTCGCAGGACAAGCGACTTAGGCCTTCTGGGGAAGTCCACACCGGTCATCTTTTCCGTGCGAGGGAGCGCAGGGGGCTTCTGCTTCTCTTGGTGCGCGTAAGCACAACGCAGAATCCGGTCTGAGACGTGCTCCTCACCGTGCGGCACTCGCACCCAACACCTACACTGGACCTACAAGTCTACATGGAGCGGACCCATTACTACGAGCCACTATCTGTTTCGTGCCGGTCTGGGCGGGATGGTCACTCTCTTCAGGAGCCAGCACCTCGAGAAGAAGTCACAAGTGCGATCCTCCCACAACAGACACTGAAAGAGTCGGCCTGTCGGGCTGCAGCCACCTGTAGGGGCTTTGCTCCATACAACGGGCCGTTGGCGCATTGTAGGTTGCAGGGCTGAGGGCTGCTGGCTGCTTTGCTTCATGCCGGGCATAGCACCGAAGGACCGTGGCAGGGATGGTGATTGACGAGACAGATCAGGAAACCGCATTCAGATTGACATCTGCATCTACACTGCATTGTGCCAGAAATTCGTGCCAGGATCCGAAAACCGAATGCCCTGCACCCATTTACACCGCTCAAGACGTCCCCCGCCTCAGCAGCAGTGTGACCGAGTCGGTGCGAGGGCCACGGCTGTTACTGGCACGGTAAACTGCACAACATGCTGGAAACCATTTTGTCAAACCACACGCCTCTCGTTCAGCTCAAAGGTCACCTGCACACCCTTCAGCACCGGCATCTTGGCCAGACAGGGGGACTTCTACCCATGCTGCGACTGCTCGATTTCGGTGCATCTGTGCAGCACATGCTGTAAAGGTGGCGAAGAGCTGCTAGTTCTGCCAGGCCACCTCTTTGTCGTCACTACCTTGAAAGGATTTCGGCAGAGCCGTCCTCGGGAAGAAGATGTCCTGGCGCGTGTTTGCAGGTCGTGTTTGCCGGTGGTTGCAACAGTAGAGCAGGATGTCATGGCTAGTTGAAACATAAAACATGTCCATCATCCTGGGATACACTGGGTACATGCGTACTTTCTGCATTTGGGTGTAGTTTTTGGAGTTGCGCAGTCCACTTCACTCTCCTCTTTCGACCCCCCTGTCTGCGAAACGAGGTAACTCAATGGAGGCTCCTCCGGGTTTTGCTCGCAGCGGATGAAGCCGAAGCCCTTGACCGGATCGTAGTCGCGGATGACGCCCGCCGGCTGCACCCTTGGAAGCGACCAAGGTCGTCAGTTCTGGAGCCCTGATGCACGCTACACGTTTAACATACCATAACATACCAGAATACACAATATACAAGAATGCACCATAATACACAATAACTTACCATAACACAAACTCTAATGTACCCTAGTATGTCAACAATGTTACAATGTTATAACATACCTGAAATTTCCTGGGCCCCGACCCAGGCCCAAGAGGTATGGCGGGCTCGTTCGGGTCCACCTCCTGCAGGCCAAGGCTCGCCCTCACCCCCTCTGGGCCATAAAAGTGCTCATATGTATGTATGTATGCATGTGTATATATATATATATACACACACATATGCTTGTATGTATATAATGTATATACATATATACACATAAAAAACGTATTATACATAGATGTATATATGTGTGTGTATATATATATATATACAAATATGTTATATGTTCGAGAGCCCCTCCTCGACCATCATCCCGTCCGGGCGAGACTCCTCGGAAATCTTCCAGAAATCACCAGACTATTGAGGTGAGCTCATGCGCTTTCCGGAGCTTCCCAGGACGTCGCCTCGGCTTCGTCTGGGAGGTCGTCTTCGGGGATGTCATCCTGTGTGCACTCAGGTCATGACTGGCGATCATAGCACGTGAGTGAGTTCAGAAACTCCGGCACCTCTCGGCGTTCCTCTTCCTTTGCCTGTTGCTGGCCGCATGCCAAGCAACATCCACCATCGAGCGTTGTATCCGTTCACACCAATTTGACACCTGCCTCGGCCTCTCCCACCAACGAGTCCGGCAGAGGTTCCTTCAGCGTCAAAAACAGGAATTGGCTGCAAAGAGAGAGAGAGAGAGAGCTTTTGTAGTCCACAGCCTCGACTCGCTGAGGGTGATCGGGGGGCAAAACCACGCGCTGGCGGCCGCCTCACAGGCAACTTCACCGGAACTTTGTCGTCCTCTGCCCTTGAAGATACTTGGGAGCATCCAGCCTTCGTCTGTGATTATGTCAAAGTGCCTTTCAATCTTGCGCTTCTTGACCTCATCTCGGCGACAGAAACCGTTGCGCACTCACCTTCACGCTTCGCCCCTCAATTCCCATTTCGCATCAGAGGCACCAGATCCTGTCGGCAACGGCTGTAAGCATTCTCAAAGCTCTCGCAAGCTCCCGTGCTCAGGTTGGGGCGCGTGGGAATTGATTCGTGAACTTCCCATAGTCCTGACCTGTCACCAAACAACATGGCCAAACAACATGGAAAGCAAAGACTAGCAGTGTCTGACGGAGAGCCAGAAAGAAGAGCGCACCATTGCCGCAATCCGCCAAGTATTCCGCCATCTCCTGGACCACGTCGTCTTCGAGCTCCGACCTTGTGCCAAGTCTCTGCTAAGCGATGGGAAACGTCTACAACAGGGCAAGAGGCCGCGCCGTGAACGGGAAATGGCAGCGATATCGGAAGGAACGCATCGCTGTAGAGCCCTCTACTAAGAGCATCTAAGAGCCTAAGATCTACTTTCAGGGTTGAGGCTATGCTCTGCTTTGCTTGTAGGTGCTTCTAGGCGCTTGGCAGCTCCGCAGGCTCAGCCGGCTCGGCACCTCACAGAGATACGAATATGTGCGAGAAAAGCTTGCTGGCTACTCCTGGCACTGTTGCTTTCCCTGGTGGCCTCTTGAAGGGGCACTGTCCCCATCTGGGAAGAGCCTGGACATTTGTTGGGCTCGCAGTTTCCCATCGGTCATGATCTTGACCTGCAGAGAGCCGAACATGTCACCAGTCTGAGGCTCTAGCGGCACGCTCGTTTTTGGACTAAGAAGCGAGATACTCCGCAAGACCCACGGTGCCAACTTCAGCACTTCCAAAATCGTCAACAACTTCCAGCTCAACTCGCGAAGTCTTCTGGGCACATGAAAAGCGCTATCCGTTATCAGGGACCCAGAATGTAGACTATAGAGTTGGAGATTGAAGCTTCAAGCTAAGTCTAGGCGGAATTGACTTGTGCAATCTTTCAAAAGCCCGGCAGCTCGAGCGCCAGAGCTCTACAGGCTGTTGGCTAGCAGCTAGCATTTCTCCAACATCGCTTCTGCGAAAGTGGCTGCGTCGGGCACGTCACCACCAGCCACCACGATGTCCTCGTGGCGTGGCTTTGCAAGACTTCACAAACATGCCATCGAAACCTGAACTCCCAACAATGCTGCCCTGAAGATGCGTGAGCATCCATGAAAGCATAGACTTAAAAACTTCCGAGAAGCCTTGATGATGCCGTTGTCCACGACCATGGCGAAGCGTTTGCAGCGAGGGTTTCCAAGCACTTCCATCGGCTTCTCGGCATCCAAAACAAGGTCCAAAGCTTTGGTCAGCTCCATGCGCGTGTCACCAAGGAAGGTGATCATGGAGCCTTCCACCTTCTGGTCTTTGGCCCAGCCCTCCATCACAGCTCCATCGTTCACGCTGCACACGATGACTTCAGAAACGCCCTTGGCCTTTAATGCAGCTTGCTTTGCAAGATATCCCGGGACATGAGTGCCAGAGCAAGTTGGGGTGAAAGCCCCAGGCACACCCACCACCACTGCCTGAGGAAGTATGATGCCATATGCTCCCTTCATACATTCGCAATCATGGCTACCGAAAAGCAGTCAAGCCACCTTCTTCCCGGCGAGACGCTCCGCCATGTTTACCTACACCAGCAGCTCAACAGAACTGCGCACTCGGCAAAGACTAGATGCGAGCAACCGTTGTAGAATCTTTCGTCTTTTCGCCCTCCACTCTAGTTGCACCTGGCGTCTTTGTAAAGTCCCTTCGGCCGGCTTAGGATCCCGTTCGGTGCCTTGGTGGGTGGGAAGCCAAAGTCCAACTCGATGGCCGGAAACTTGTCGCCCGCGGCGGCGAAGCCACGAACGCCTAGCAGCAAGGCCGTTTTAGGCTGTTTTGCTATGCCTGTTTGCTACTAGGTCCACATTGCGAGAATCGAAACTGTAACTGATATCAATATCGCGCAGCGCGCTATTGAGATGCGTCATGCCTTTGCCAATGCTGAAACCGCTGCTTGTGCCATGGCTACGCTCTTATCGTGTCCCTGGGATTGAGGCCTCATCCTGCTTTTCTTGATGATTGAAGACTGACTGATGGATCGCCCCGCTGTGCCCCTCTAATGCTATGGCTCGCTGTCCTCGAGTTCTCTGCCGTGCTTTATTGGGAGCACCTGCTGTAGACACACTCGCGCGGGCCATTCTCGAGGCCACCAGGCGTGGAGCAAACATGCTTACCCACCTCGGATTCTTGCGAGGCGCATTCGCATACTTCTCGGCTAAGGCAAGATTATGCAGGCCCCTCTGTTCTGAGCCAGCCGCAAAGCAAATCAGGGCAGCCAAGCAAAATATGTTGGAACAGAAAGCAGCTGCGAGGAGGACGTGTTGAGCAATGCTGGAGTCTGGAAACAGTGGCTTGTGACAGTCAGCACTGAATATACAGCAAGGCAGTCAGTGGCTTTGCGTGCTTAGCTGGTCTGTGATCAGCTGGCCTCGAACTCCACGCGCTCCCCGACAACCTGTGAATGGGGCGCAGCAATTACAAATCCCGAGCACGCAGCTCCAATCCCAGATCCGGACCTCCTCCTTGCGCTCTGCAGCAGCAAGTTCCGCTGGCAACTCCGGGCGCACGAAGTACACGTCCTTCCATGTGTTGCAAGGTGAGGATCGATGCACTGATACACGTTTCCCACATCTTCACTCTCAACGGTCAGCAGACGTCAGCGGCCTCGTCGCAGCTCTCTGACCGGACGAATCCGAAGCCCTCCAAGCAAGTAAAGCAGAGCAGAGCAGACGACAAAAGCGGACACGAGAAAAAGCGTAGGCTCAGTTTCGAAAAGCCTTGCCGGGCTCGAAAGTCACGATCTCTCCGATCAAAACCTCGCGATTCCGCATTAACAGGCCAGGACTGGAAACCATCACTCCACAAGCCGCACAAACCCCGCCACCTGGCTTTCCGACGGAACTCGCCAGAGACCAAAGCCCCAAGCGTTACCAGTAGCGGCTACAAGCACCACTCAGACAACCGCAGCGAGATGGAACGAGCCACCTGTGGCTAAGCCGCTATGCCGACGCTCACGTGTCAACTCAACACCCCTTCCACACCACAAAGAAGGACATGCATGGAACCTCCGACAGCACAAATTACATAGACTCCCGGCTCACTCTTAGAGCAGGCCTCGGGCAGAACATGAACGCAAGAAAGGCCAGCCAGCTACAGGCCACCAGCGGCCATGGGCAACCCGGCAACGAAGCGTCAAAGCGGCCTCACCGCCCTGTAGCTGGGGCCGCTCCTCTCTCCGTTCCTTCCGAAACAGCGCAAAGTGCGGGCCAAAGTGACAGAGTGACGCCGCAAGAAGGAGCCCGATGCACGACTCACGGAATTCACACATCCCCTGAACCACGTTAGAAGAGGCGGTCAGAAAAGCATCGCCAAAGTCGCCCCGCGGTCCCTGCCGACAATTTCCAGGTTTTGTGCGCGCGGCTTGCCCTGCTCTTTGAAGTATCTGCCCATAACACACGGCCAGGTTCGCGCGGCCGACAGAGCTCCAGAAGGGCTCAAGTGCGACAACACAACCCGGCGCACATCTGGAAGGAGATCTCCAGCTGCGAGAGCTCTTCGAAGCCGGCTTCGTTCAGGTCCTCCCAAGAAGCGAGAAGCCGACGATGCCAAACATCCACACCCCTCGTGGCCTTGGGAAGCGAGCTTCTCAGGAAGAAGACGTTGTCGCCGTACTCGCATTCTGGGCGAGAGCAGCTCACCACACAGTCAGGCTGCCTGGAAACATTGATACCACAAGCTGGAGATCAGAGCACCGGGCCCAGGAATCCGTAGCCTTTGTCTTGGTGGTACTTGGCCACCCTAGGTGCGATGTTGCCGCTTTCTTTAGCCTCTGTCCTGGCAACCCCACCCTGGCCTTCCTCGCGTTCTTTGGCCCACACCTGGCGCGCTGCAGCGATCCAAAGGGTGCGAGGGACAGAAAGCTCCGGCCTTCCAGGTTCCTATGGAGGAAAAGCAGTTTCCTGGAAGGGGAAACGTGAGCGGGGACCGGTGACTAGAAGGCTCCGAATTCTGCGGGAACCTTGCACGCAGCTTCCCATCGGACTTCTTCTGGAGTTCAAACTCGATCACTTTGTGGATGACCTGGCAGGCCACAACTTCTCTGGCCTGGACCAAGCATTTGCGATTCCGATGCATTGATTTGGACAGGTTTGGACCTTCTCCTTCTTGTCTTCCTCTCTGAGCTCGGGTGGAAGCTCTGACCTGCTGCAAGTTTCTGCCCACAATGCCGGAAGCTTTTCTCACCACGCCTTGCGAAGAAGACGTCGCCCTGTATTCCGTCGACTTTCAGGAAGCCGAAGCCCTTTGCACCGGAGCAGAGATTCTGCCACTTCGAAACCTTTGGCAAGCTCCGCTACGCTCTGCGGCCTTGGCCGAATCGTAGCTGGTCACGATGCCGACAGCAACTCGCGGCTCGGGCTGCGAGCAGGGGGCACATCTCCGCACAAGTTGCACGCATGGCAACACCGTCAGCAGCAGCTTTGAGAGCATGCATTGCGTCGTGGAGTCGTGCTGTGACATTCAAACTACTAGCGCTGTCCTGGCTGTGCAGCGCCTCACTTCTGGAAATCCTCATATCTTAGTCCTAGACGTCTTCGATCCAGCTTTCTGCTGTTCACTGTCGGCTGCTCAGCACTGCCGCCCTGTGTGACCAGGCGCGCTCTCGGTTGGAGACAGCTGTCACTATCTTTCTGCACATGAGAGCTGGCACCGTGGAATGGCCATCCTCCCTGCTCAAGTAGGTGGAATATGCTCAGTGTCAGTCAGGCAGGCTGTGTCCAGCTCCATGCAAGCAGAACTAGAAAGATTTGTTCATGGGTTTATACTTCATGCGCATCATCGACCCTCCGATGGGAGGATAGTAGTGTACTGCCTGGGAGAGAGCTCAACAGAAGGAAGCGGTGCTCGCTCCCAAGCCAGCACCTTCCCCAAAAGGCTGCTCCCAAAGCGAAGCGCTTTCAAAGCTCTTCACGCCAGCAGCGCCACTTGCAGTGCTCGTCATGGTGCTTCTGGCCTTAGCTTCTGAGCGGGTGTGCAACAAGTCGCGAATCGAATTGAAAACAGGCCCTCTGCGAGTGCTTGGCAGCCGACTCTGCTTGCAGATCTTGAGAACATTTTCCGTGGACTCAATAAGATGCGCATGGTTGACCTCCCGCAATTCTCAAGCTTCCGTTAAATATGTCCAACCTGGCAGAGACAAGGCCTTCTTCGCTTCCTGCACCCGGAATTCGAGGTGCTCACCTTTGCCGTACCCCGGAATGATTTCCCAGAGTTTTACAAGCACGTCATACCGAATCTGACAAGCGGCAAGTGTTACCCAAATGCCGCTTCATTTCCTTTTGACACTCCCTGCACAGGGCACCGGGTTCAGCAAGGTTGGGTGTCACCAGCCTGCTTCCGCGCACTCTCAAAATCTAGCGGGCCTCTTGCAAGTTTGGCCTTTTGCAAGAAAGGACTTCTCTTCCTTTACTTCCTCAAAAACATTCCGACCGTGCGTGAACAGCTTGCCATCAGGGTCAACCTCTGCACGCTACGGCCTCTGGAACGACGCTCTTCACGGAATTCACCAGGTTTGCAATGGCCTCCTGCGCCTGCTCACTCCACTTTGCCCCTACTCCGGAGCCTTCTAAGACGCTCCCCAACTGGCAGTCACTATACTGACAAACCTGAACTGGGGCCCGGTCAGCATGTGCCACTACTCGGGATGGACGGCTTGGATCAATGCCGGGACCCAACCCAAGGGCATTTGAATAAGCAAGTCTTTGCACTCCTGCGTCTCGTAGGACTTGTTGCTGTCTGGATCCAATGATCCGAAAGCTTCCTCTTCAATTGAGAGCTGCCAGACAACACGACATCTTTCACGGGCAATGAAGCCTTGATGTCATCAAACATTGACAGGTCGAAAGCCGAGTCCTCGTGCAAAAGACGATTGATATCTCGTTGCACCAACGGCTCTCCCCGGTCCTGGTCGCTCGGAGTGCTCGGAGTGGTGCCTCCCACCTGCATAGATATGATGGACATGAGCAGGAGCACGGCCGAGATGCGAAGTCCTCGGGACCGAAGGGGCAAACAAAGATGTTGGATATGCTTTTTTCCATCACTAAAAGAACAGCCCGGCCGGTCCTTGACAAGGCATTTCGAGGCCAGGGAAGTCTCGAATTGGGGCTCAAGGTAGCTTGGAGGGGGTTCAGGCACCTGGAGTTGAGGAGCCAAGGTGCACTGGCAGCAAACGATACACTCAGCACCCACTTCTCATTCCCCTCACAGGCAGACAGCCATGTAGAACAGAAATGCCTGACTAGTCGAAGAGTCAGACAGTGCTGTCGAAAGCAGCTGTTTTGCCAATGCAAGTGCAAGGTCGCTAGGGAAAACAAATATCGGCGATAATCATAGCAGCATCTGTCGGTGGGATTCTAGAGGATATACTTGCACTGAAACTCTGTCGACTCTTGCTTCTGGCCCCACCGTTTTCAAAGGTAGCTGCGGCCTGATTCTCGCCAAGAGAAGTGCCGAAGAGACAACTGGGACTTCGCTGTGGCTGTAAGCTTGCGGGCGAGCATAGCAGGAATCGCCAGCACTGCAGTCACCACAGACCTCTCAATCCTTCCAAGTCTTCGCGAAAGCGAAAGCTTACAAAGCCATGCGCAGAGCGTCGTCGAGTCCGGGGGCCGGAACCGAAAATGGGGGTTTTGGTTCTCCGGTTTTGAACAACCGCCTGAGGCAATCTTTGACTTATAGCTACAAGACTTTGTGCATAAATATCACCGCATCGGCTGCCTCAGTATAGTATATGCTTCAGCCATATATGCTCTCCTTGGATCAGCAACATTCGGGACACGATGCTTGAAGCTTACGCATGCAGCTGCGAATGCGTTGCGGGCAACATAATCAGCTCGAGATTCAACATCTTCGCCGCCGGAAGCGGGAGATCACGGGGAACGCCTGAGCCGATGCCGTTTCCAAAACCGTTTTTGGCCGGCTGTGACGCGCCGATGCTTTGGTTGATCTTGAATGCGATGCCAGTTCTTCGTGCCGTGGCAGGATGGCAGGGGAAGCTGCAGCTTCTGCAGATGAGGCACCAATCCGATCGCGCAAATACCTCAAAATGTCGATCGCACCACATGTAGCCACTACATTATTGCATGTCAACCGACCAAAAACAACTTCAGAAAGCCGAGAGTAGTTTGCCAAGGAGCGCCAAACAGGATGCCAAGCGTGGCCGCAGTTTCTCCGGAATGCCATACACCTCGAGTTTCCAGCAGCTCGACCAAACCATTTGGCAGGAAAGACTTAAAGGAAATGGTTGGAGGTTCCCAGGAGGGCCGCAGGTGCGCCGCTATTCGAGATATTTTCTGAGCCGAGCCTGCACCCGTTTCTGCATCTGTGACTGCAAATCCTCGACGGGAGCCTCGTCGAAGAGCATCTGCGACAGGGCACGAAGGCACAGACTTCGGGCTCCACAGTGCCAGAGCCCATGCACAAATTTCCTCTCACTCCAGCCTGTGCTACGCTGCAAAGGAGGGCGTCGAGTGGTTCCAGCAGACCCTCAACGATGGCCGCCTGACCGTGCAAGCCGCCAAAGCACCACAGACGGCGACGACGACAAACCACGGCGGCACGACGGCGAAAGCAACGGCGACAACGGCCACGGCGACGACGGCGACCACGGCGACAATAATAACTGAAAATGATGACGATGATGATGCCGATAATGCCGATGATGCTGCTACTGCTGCTGCTGCTGCTGCCGCCGCCGATGCAGCTGCTGCTACTGCTGCTCTTGCTCTGGCCGCCGACCCCCGCGCATGGTGCTGATGCTGAGGTGTCATCATCATCAGCATGAACAGCAGCGTCATCATCACCCCAGCATCATCACCAACAGCCATGCCCGATAAGCCGAAGCGGAAGAAAATTGGCTGCTGATGGGACACCTTGGGATCTGCCAGTCTGGAGCGTGTCGGGGCCCGCGCGGCGAAGGAACCGGCCTCTTGGTCTTCACTTCTGCTCAAGATGCCCCAGCTGCACAGAGCAGGGCACCTCGCCACCCACAGCTCGGCAGCAGTAGCGCGCCTGGAAAGAGCGGCTGCCCAATGCAGAAGAAGCGTTGCAGCAAAGCGGAAAGAAGACAAGAAAAAACTCGGAACAGCGCTGCTGGCGTGCTGACGAGACTCAACCTCATCGTGGTTTTGCACCAGCTTCCAAGCTGCCTTGCCAGGATGCCATGGCAAAGCACCACATACTGCCAGAAAGAGAAGTGACAAAATCCGTAAAGAGAGAAAGACTTTGCGGGTGGATGGGGAGGGAGACAGACAGACAGGCAGGCAGCCAGCCCGCCCGCCAGCCAGCCAGCCAGCCAGAGAGAGAGAGAGAGAGAGCGCGAGCGAGAGCGAGAGCGAGAGCGAGAGCGAGAGTGCGCGAGGGCGGGAGGGAGGGAGGGCAGGGCATGCCTGTTGGCAGGAACAGGAGACGGAACAAGGGAGAAAGGACAAGGGCAGCACTGTCTTCAATGAAATCATTGCGTTCAGCCGTAACCTGGGCGAAATGAATGCCACAGACTGCGGCCTCCACAAAGGGGCGCCGCAGGACTAAAGCGGCTTCGGCTGCCGTCATCTCCACATCACGCCTGACATGTACGAAATCAGTCTTGAACGGCCCGGAGCAAAACCTTCCCTGACAACCCAATGCGTGGTATCACTATCGAAAAAATTCCAAGCAGCAGGCCCTCAGCAGTCTAATCAGTCTAATCGCTAAGAAGACTTCAAAGCTGTCAGAAGACATCCCAGGCGGCTGCTACGAACACTACTACAGTCTAAATGCCTTACATGCTAGCTGCTTGGTGACACCAAAACGCTTGCCGAGCCATGCCTCAACGCAAAAGGCAGTCTGTAGTTCCTCGGACTCAAATCGAAAAGCTCGGCAAAGCGGCGAAGCTTCTGTAGCAGATGTGACAAGCTCGGCGAAGCGAAATGCGCTCTCCGGCTAGGATGCGATCCACGTGGCTCCGGCAGCAGCTTTCTCCAATCCGTCCGGCTCGAGTTGTTCATCGGGCTAGGTTGCCTTTGCTTTCTGTCGGCTCTGAACTTTGACTTGAGCAGGCACGGCGCTTTGATATGGCTTGTGCCAAAATCTCAGCCCGGCTGCGGCTCTCCAAACGCCGGTTCCAGGGCCATGCACAGACTGCCAGAAGCAGTAGGAAAAACACGCAGTGGACTCACGCCATGACTCGGGCCCAGCCTGTAGTAGTCTCCTCGCGTTGCCCGGTACCACGGGAGCTCCTGGTGGCATCGCGTCTCAGATTAAACTCTCCCACTCTCCGCTCAGACGGATCCTCGAAGGCCCGAAGCCACCGGTCGATTCCCGGAAAATCCGCACGGACATCCATGGCCTGCAACACACTTCAGACTTTCGAGATGGTGATCCCGGAACTTTGGTCAGGAAGCTTGCTGGGCCTTGTAGAAGAAAGCGCTCGCCACGATTCTTTCCAGCGTGCAGACATACTGGATATCCACGATTGTCGGGTGCTCGTAGGGCAGGAACCACGGAGTGTCCGTATCCCTCTCCTCATGTCAGACACGAAAGGATGCCTGCAAAGCTGAGCCTAGGCCCCTGCTCGTCTGTCGAGGTTCCAAGGCAGTCTGGACCTGTCCCAGAGCAGCGGCGAAATCCACAGCGGGCTCGTTAACAAAGGACATCTCGGCGCGGAAGAGGTAGTTGCCTAGGGACAAGATCTGCCCTAGAGAGTTTTCTGAGTGCAACTCCTTAGCCGAGGCCCCGGCACCAGGCTGAGTGAACTGCTCGCTGCAGCTCTAGCAGCTCGATGGCCCGGCCCTGTGCACAGACTCTGGAGTTTTGCTCGTGGCCGCCTCGTGCGAGACTCGACAGGCAAGGAGCCCGCAGTCGCGAGAAGCCGGGGATCATCGGACGCTCTGGATTCGGAAAGGTGCGCTCCAAAAGGAACATGGCATCCTTGGCTGCACTCAAAGCAGGACCGGTCAGCAAGACTTTCCCAGCAGTTGTTGCTTTCGGAGGCTTCTGACTTCGTACAGGCAGGGGACAAGGCTGTCAGTTGCCCAACGACCGTCGATCTCAATGGCAGGCAGAGCACCACGAGGAACCTGCTCGAGCCGCCCTCTCGCAGCTTTCAACAGATGCTTCTTTTGCTTCCCTTTGATGCTTTTGGGCGGCGTACCTTCCTTAGAAAGGCCTCGCTTCTCTCCCCGTATGACGGAAGATTTTCTTTGACCACGATGTAGTCGATGCGCTTCGCTTCCTTCGACAGTCGAACAGATTCGATCAGGAACACCTTCCCACGCATATGGCGCAGGACTCGACTGCTTGAACACCAGATGTCTCGCCAAGGTACAAGGAGCAGCCAAACTGCCTGAGAAAACCACACTCTTTGAAGCAGGGATCTAAGTGTCTACAAGAAGCAGCATTCGCACCCCGACATGCCTGGCAGCGGGGACACAGCGCAGCCGAGTCCCGATAGAATGTCACCTGTGCACTTCCGTCGCTGGATTCCGCTTATGTGTTCTGGCTACAGCATGTTGCATCATGTTGCATCTGGGTCACCCGAGGCGTTTGTCGGCTGGAGCCGAAATAGCGTACCTGCAAGAAGACATGCTCAGCTGCTGATGAGACCCGTGTACAGCGTGCCTCGGCATCTGGATGGCATCGGAGGCCTGAAAAGAACACGACAACACCGGCTGTCCTGTGGTCTTACCTGGTCACCTGGCTTCAGTGGCCTGAGGAGATTTCTTCCTGCGCCTGGACGAGCTCCTGACCCATTGCTCTCAAGCGCGAAGCGCAATGCAACGCTGAAGGTCCACGACCTAGCGCAGACTTGAGAAATCTAAGTTGGGCTCCTTTCCCGTGGGGGTCTCAACGATGCGAGACCTTGGCTTCGATGTCATCAAATTCAAGGGCTTCAGACACAGCAACGACGTACGAGCATTGCACCAGCCTGATGCGGCTTGTTCATATCAAATGCATGTGGTCGCTGAAATGTTTCCGCCACTCGCTACACTTTCACACGTCAAGTCAAGGGACCGTAGAGTTTGCCACTCCACAGCGACCCCCTGGCATCGGACACGCAGCTCCCATGCCAGCACACATCGTCCCTCTTAGCCTGCGAGGCAGAAGCCAAACGCCGACACCCAGGGCGTGGGCGCAATGCCTGAGCTCTGGCAAGCAAGATCGGAACGCAATGACGTCTCCCGTCATCCTGGTGGCACCGGGTCACCTGGGCTGCCGCTGCAGCAGCCGCAAGAGGCGCGGAGCTGCCCAGGCCTGGGAAACGAAGTTTTTCGATCCATCCTCGGTCACTCTGCCCTTCCTGTCTCCCCTTTTGCTGTCGAGATGCTGCCCTTTCCTGTAGCATGCGCTCCATGACTTGGCGGAACCTGAGTCAGGAGGCAAATCGCAAAGTCAGCAGTGCTTTCGGCGAGCGCCAGCACACATGTCACTCTGTCACTCCTCATTAGCCACAGGCACGGGCAGCGCCAGTTTAAGCGCCGCCGGAGCAACGATCATGAAAGCATTGGAAAGGTTGCCAGGCGAAAAAGGGAGAAGGGGCTGAAGGAACTGGAGAGTCGAGGTGTCGCATTGCGAAGGTGTTGTTGGCTTGGCTTTTGCTGAGCACTGGGCTGGAAAATGCTATGCCACAAAGGCTGACAGGGTTCATGGTTCTCCATGAAGCGGTTGAGCACAAAGTAGATAAGTCAGCTAGGCTTGAATCGAGCCTGGATGCACGGACAAAAACGTTTGACAGCGATGCTGCAAAGCAGCCGCCAGACTAGGCTGAGCTGTTCTCCTGATCTCAAGAACATGTGGGAGTTTTCGCAAATGGGGGACCCTAATATGGTACCCTAAATAGTAGGATCCTTACTATAAGGAACCCTAAATAAGGTACCCCGAATTTTCGGAAACTCCCATGTCAGTCTTGGAGAGGATGGGATCTTGGGAGGCGCACCACTTGTCGCGGAGGTGGCATGGGCACGACAGGCGGTGGACCTGACAGCCAACTCGAGGCTAAGCCAAGTGAGTGGTTTGTCTACAAGACCAGCAAGAACACACAGGCTGCACCGTGAGGCCGCAAGAGGCTTGGACCTGCTGGATGCCCCATCGGTACCGGCGGGGGAGGCTGCAGAACCTTGCAGAATCTCTTCCATAGTTCAGGGCCCCACTCCCGAAGTGACATGCAGTATGGACATGCCACAGTCATGCCATGGAAACTATCATTCTGTTTGGATGTCGAGAAATCCACAGCGGCGAGTTTGTCAATTCTCTTTTTCATCCGGGTTGAGCATAGATCGGTTTCCAAAATCTCAAGATACAAATCCTCGTGCATTCATGCAGCCCACGCTTAGAAAACTGTCTTCCTGTCTCCGGTATGGCAGCTACACTTCACTGCCGGAATGCTCAGGCTGCTAGAGATCCGACTTCAACAAGATCATGGGTGATGTTAGTTCACCATATAACGGGCGCAGCAATCTGCGCCAAGGAAAGTGAATGTACAAGGTGCATCCTCTCAGTCCGCCAGTGGTTTACAACTTCTTGCCATGGACCCACACTGCCATCGTGCAGTATGCAGGACCGGGCGTCCAGGCTTTCCCACGCTGTACGAATGCTTTGCACTGGAGTGCATGGCCGGATGGGAGTTTGATGCTCACAAGCCAGGTATCTCCACTGGCTAGGTGTTATTGACAGCTGTTGACTGATCAACGATCCGTGATGCAGGCTCGCTTGAGAAGCCTATCCACCAGAGATCTTGTCTGGAGCAGGCATGCGTTGTTGGTTCCCTGCTAGACTGGCCACCAGCAACACTTGGGCTTCCTGGGTTGGCTGTTGTCGCACGAACAACTTCTTGTTGACAGAACAGACTGTGACAACAGCATCAATGTGTCGTCCGGTACTCATCGCGATGCGAGTGCTATCTGGCCCGGGCCGAGTCTCCTTGCAGCACCAGTGCCGCGTTTAAATATGTTGAAACCGCGGCAAACTGCCAGCTGCAGCTGTAAGTGCCCGTCTTCCTCTGCAATCATTCGCGCAGAGCCATGGTTATATCTGCACTCCATGGATCAAACAAGTTGACCCGCGCGCTGTTCAGAGAAAGACAGTCGCAGAGTTCGGAAAATTGAGGAAAGATCGAGACTGGAGAACACACAAGAGCACTGCAAGATTTGCTACCATTGCTCGGATTTGATGTTGGATCAGGCGACATACAAAAGGAACATGCATGTTTATGTTGATGGTTGACATCGGAAGTTCACATGACACCAACCTGGCAATTCAAGGGTTTGCACCTATATGACGTTGTATGATGCAGGCCCCTTCAGTGAGTCTCAATCACTGCACCCCAACAGCACAGCTGAAGGGCGACGGCTAGGCTTGCCGAAAGCTTCCAGAGCACTTCCATCTGCCCACAGAGCTGTCACTGACAGCTCCGTTTACAATGACATCAAGTGCTCGAGTTTTGATTGAATGGAGGCCAGGAGCATCCACGGGCAGGTGAGGGTCGTACCCTGAAAACGGCCAGCCGGGCTCAGTCATCTAAAGGCTGAGCTGACCAACAAGCGATCAGTGCCTAGCCGCCTTCCTCTGCAAACTGTCCTCTTCAGAGTTCATAAGAGTGACAGTTGTCGTTGGCAGACCTACCATGAATTTGGACATCCATGAGCCCTCCATGGGCCCAAAGGCGTCTGTTGCCTGGCAGAGCCCGGAGGTACCCGAAAAGGGGCCTCCAAGATCTTTCACATTCACAGGATCCCAGGAAGCTGTCCGAGGACACTCTGGGTGAACGGCTACCCAGGCCGGGTCGAAACCTCCATAGGGAACGGGTGCAAGGCCGTCTACCTTTGTCCATTCAGGCCGTCTACATTCGCGAACTCCATTCTCCTTCTTCTATGCAAATCTTTGCACTGCCATCCTCCTGCACCCGTCAGGAACATGCTATGGGGTTGCTATCAGAGCTGCGAGCACAGCGTCAGGGGGAGCCGCGGGGTCCACTGCTTGGATGCGAAGCGAGGCCACTTTTACTGTAAGACCATGCTTCTGCCCCTAATGAGCCCTAGTGCCCAATGAGGGCGGCCCCCCAACTGCACCACTGAGCTGCAGAGGCACGATCCATCTGTCAAATCTCAAATGTTGCGACAGACCGCATGACTTGGCTTCCAAGCACTGCATACCATAAGCAGGGAGCTCCATCAATAAAAAGCGTCAGAGCGAAGACTTACCACCCGAAACGAATTAATTAGTTCACAAGTTGCACAGTGCCGAGGGGACAAGCCAGTGCGAGCACGTCTCTTCCCAGGCAGCCGCAAGTCCTCAAACAGGTGATGACCTCCTGATGTCAAACCAGGCCAGGCCCCATGAGAGCGCGCATCAGAATCCCTCACCAAACGCAGGGACGAACGCAGCGAGGTTGGATCCCTTCTGGTGTTTTAACGTCAGCTTCGAGGGTGTAGATACAAGAATACGTGTGCGCGGATAGGTAGATCACAAAGACTAGATGGATTAAACTGATTAGATAGGTTAGATAGATGCGGTAGATAGACAAGCAGGTAGGTGGGTAGAAGGTCGGTTCCGAAGGTAGGAAGGTTGGTAAGTCGCTAGGTTGGAGGTGGGTAGGTAGGCAGGTAGCAGGCAGGTAGACATACATGGATAGATGTGCCATTTACAGAACTCCAGATGTACTTGTCTAGTTGCATGAAGCCATAGATGCGTGCATGGTACTTTCTACGAGTTTATCTCCTTTGTAGGGCATGCATACATGCATGTGTATGCAAACCACTACATTAATACATATAGCACGGTTCATCGTCTACGTATACAGAGACACATGTGTTGGCATACCTGCATACATGCGGACAAACACACAGACCGACTGGCTGGCTGACACATCGACAGATAAGGAAGGCAGGCGGAAAAAGGAACTGTGCAGATCAAGAGACGGACTGAAAATGATGGATTCGCAGGAATATACGGTAACTTGCTTACTTAAGCCTGCATTCAGAGTCGCCTTTCGATCTATCTCTATCTTCTCTCCATGTAGACATACAGACACGTAAACCTAAAGAAAGTCACAGACACATACTATGCGTATGTGCATACGTGACATAGGTATACATATACCGTATATACATTTACATGCACATACACGTGCGTGTGTGTGTGTGTGCAACAAGATACACCTACGCTTTAACACACGTGCCGCTTATGCACTTGTATGTGAGTGGTTTATCTGCTTCTTCCTTTGCACTGTCCTCGTTTAGGATCGGCGGCATTGTGTCTCTAAGTACATGTTTATGCAGGTCGCTCTTGCTTTTTTTAGGGAGGCCCTGCGCGCTCTGTGCGTGCGCGCTTTGGCGCCAACTCGAAAGACGATTTCCGCAACTTTCTCTGTACTAAGACGTACTTCCAGTGTGGTCCTGTTAGGGGG
>BGNK01004155.1:20595-28095 GCA_003297005.1 Symbiodinium sp. clade A Y106
AATCCTATCCTTGAGGGCGCCCGTGAAGACTACGGAGTGCATTGGATCGGTCTGGGGGCTTTGAAAGAGCTGAACCGTAGTCTTGTACTGTTGATAGAGCAGTGTGGTCGAGGGCTTTTGTGGGGAGTCGGCTTTTCTGTAAGCCTCCGAGTTAGGGACTCTAGAGTAGAAGGAGGCCTTGATGCCTACGATGCGTCTGAGAAATCTAAACCAAAACCCATCTATTCTTTTGAGGTCCTTCGGGGTCAGGGTGATGGCATCCNTATAGACCACGACCTAGACTCAAAGGGAATGCCACGCAACACATGGTCCTCTATCCATCCAGTTTACGACCTCGAATACGCAGATGACACCCTGTTGCTAGCCAGAACCATACCGCAAAGTCTTTTCTTTCATCGGTAGAAAAAATAGCTGCCGAGTATGGAATGAAACTCAATGACACTAAAACGGAGCTCCTAACTAAAACAGCAGGTGAAACCACTACACTCAAGTTCGCCAACGGTGCTGCTGTCCCGACCACACCGCAACTAAAATACCTAGGGTCTATGATAGCGTGGGAACATCCCTTCCACGCCGCCTTCCTTCACAGGGCAGGGCTCGCAGAATCGGCATATAAAAAGCTTCGGCTGGTTTGGAACTCACGCCTCCCAGTCAAAACTAAGCTCCACATGTTTAGATCTACTTTCGTAGCTATCCTTACGTATGGTTTGGACGCCATCACCCTGACCCCGAAGGACCTCAAAAGAATAGATGGGTTTTGGTTTAGATTTCTCAGACGCATTGTAGGCATCAAGGCCTCCTTCTACTCTAGAGTCCCTAACTCGGAGGTTTACAGAAAAGCCGACTCCCCAGAAAAGCCCTCGACCACACTGCTCTATCAACAGTACAAGACTACGGTTCAGCTCTTTCAAAGCCCCCAGACCGATCCAATGCACTCCGTAGTCTTCACGGGCGCCCTCAAGGATAGGATTCTTCACCAAAGCAGGAGAAGAGGTATGCAATTTCCTTATTGGATAGAGGTTCAAACCAAGCTGAACTTCCCGGAATGCTGGAATCACACCGCAACCCCCCTAACAGGACCACACTGGAAGTACGTCTTAGTACAGAGAAAGTTGCGGAAATCGTCTTTCGAGTTGGCGCCAAAGCGCGCACGCACAGAGCGCGCAGGGCCTCCCTAAAAAATTAGCCCCAAACCGTTTGGCAGGGGCTTCAAGGAGCAGGTCTACGATATCTACCGGTACCTGCCACCTTCCACGCAGGTCTGCCGGCTATGAGTTGCAGGGGTCTGTGGGCATCTGCAGGGCTTGGCTTTTCAATTTTCGTTAATCCAAGGGCTTCAGTAGGATAACACTTGTAAGAAGGCCGCTCAACAATGATCGCTTGGGCAAAGACTCCTCTGTGATCATTGCCTTCGGTGCCGTAGCCGAGTTTGCGTCCGTTCTGAGTGAACAATCCAACACTGGTGCTCTCATGCGAGATGATATGGACACCCTTGTGATGTCTATAAGAAGAGACATCTGTGCCAGCATTTTGCCCGCTGGCATGAGTTCATCGGACGGTGCACCCGTTCGGCTTGCGGTATCCCAGCTTAGCTGTTGGGATGGTTGCCTGCAGGTGGTGCTGGTCTCCGCTACCATGCCGTGCCCTGCTTGCATTTTTACAAGCATCTGCCCACTCGGCCCGATGTTTTTATGTTCCAGAATGATTGAGGGTTTCGGCTAATGTTGCACTGGTAGCATTCCATATCATGTCAATGTGGTCTTGCATTGTGCATTCGGTCCGCTGATGGTTTTTTACCACTATGCAGACTAGGCCCGACTAGGCTTCCTTGTTTGAGTGAAGTTTGCTTATGTTAAGAATACCCTTTTGTCTATCACGGCGAAAAGGGGTTCTATTACCAGACGACTGCTGGTACGGTATTGATATCTTGCACCATGGCCGTGCGTCTGGTATACGGTTAAAATAGCAGAGCCCGCACCCGTTCCTAACATTGAGGTCGAGTCCTGGGAAACCTGTGTTCATCATCCTCAGTTCTGATTCTAGGATCAACGGGTATCGTGCGTAAGTCAGCAGGTCGTTGGTGCGAGATTACTCTATCCGCCCGTCATAGATACTGTACCTGTCAGTAATGCACTCAGAAAGCTCTCTGAGCGCACAGAGCTGGAGTGCCCGACGCACTAGAGATTCCTGTGCTTTCGTTACAATGCCTGTGCTTAGAGAGTCACAATTGCCCTGTGAATCTTCTGCACCTTCCCCGAATTGGTGGGAGTCTTCTCCCCTTCTAACTGCATACATTCGGCTAAATAACACTGGGTTCAGTAGCATGTCCGCGATGCTTAAGCACATGTTGAGTGTGCACTATAGCTTTACGTGAATGCTCACTCTGGGCGAGGCAGATGACTCTCTTCTTGTTAATTACATTGTTGGCCGCTGCATGCAGAGCATGCCAAGGATATCGTGGTTTGTTGAAGACTTGTTGTCAGCAGCTTGTTTTGACGATGTTGGCAGGGCACTATTCCCGATTGCTCTGGCACTGGGAGGGATGAATGCCCCCAGCAGACTGGAGCAGCACTTGATTGAATGGTACAGCTGGCCTCCACCCACATGTCGATGCCAGCCGGCACTTCGACTTGCATTTTCAACTTGCCAGCTTTCGTCCCTTT
Organism: Symbiodinium sp. clade A Y106; assembly: GCA_003297005.1. NCBI lineage: Eukaryota > Dinophyceae > Suessiales > Symbiodiniaceae > Symbiodinium > Symbiodinium sp. clade A. The sequence goes on from BGNK01004155.1 coordinate 23,259, forward strand.
GCTGACAACCCACATCTGCTTGATATGTCCAACTCCCTTCTTTCCCGCTGCGGGCTAGCAGCCCGCACCGGTGTGCATGCAAAAGATATTTTCAACTTGCTACCTATCGTCCCTGGACTGACCACCCACATCTGTTTGATATGTTCAACTCACTTCCTTTCCACTGCGGGCCTGCGAAAGACATTTTCAACTTGCAACCTATCGTCCCTGGACTGTCAACTGTCAACCCATACCTACTTGATGTGTTGAACTCCCTTCCTTCCCGCTGCGGGCTAGCAGCCCGCACCGGTGCGCATGGCGAACGGAAATTTCAACTTTCGTCCCTGGGCTGTCCACGCACATCTACTTCATGTGTTGAACTCCCTTCCCTTCCCCTGCGGGCTAGCAGCCCGCACTAGTGCACATGGGAAGGATATTTTCAACTTGCCACCTTTCGCCACTGGGCTGACAACTCACATCTGCTTGACAGGTTCAACTCCCTCCCCTTCCGCTGCAGCCTAGCAGCCCGCATCAGCCGGCACTAGTGCGCATGCGACAATACCTGCTTGATATGTTCAACTCCTTTCCTTTCCGCTGCGGGCCAGCAGCCCGCCCTAGTGCGCAGGCGAACGATATTTTCAACTTGCCAGCTTTCGTCCCTTTGCTGACAACCCACATCTGCTTGATATGTCCAACTCCCTTCTTTGCTGCTGTGGGCTAGCAGCCAGCACCGGTGTGCATGCAAAAGATATTTTTAACTTGCTACCTATCGTCCCTGGACCACCCACATCTGCTTGATATGTTCTGCTGCGGGCTGGCAGCCTGCGCTAGTGCGCATGCGAAAGATGTTTTCAACTTGCCACCTTTCGCCACTGCGCTGAAAACCCACATCTGTTTGATATGTTCAACTCCCTTCCTCCCCGCTGCGGGCTACTTGCCAACCCGAATGTGCTTGATATGTTCAATTCCCCTCCTTCAGTCTGCTGCGTCGGTCGGGGCAAGGAGGGAGTGAATTAGAGCGCAGACCAGGCTAGCAACCTCACTGGCTTATGGCATTTTCGAGCTGCAGCTACTGTTGGCACTTGACCTTGTATCGATATTATGTTGACACAAGCGTTTTCGGGTTAGCAACCTCGATGGCAGTTGCCGGGTGATGTGCTAAATCTGTCTGTCTGCAGTAGGGCTATACTACACACTGTACATTTTCAACCATGTTCAATCTATGACTGCACCCGCTTGTATGTTGCGGCTTTTGTTTCAGATTACCGCAGTTTGCACTGCAATTCGTTGCTGTGTCTTTCCAGTCCTATGCCAAGCATCGGAATTTAAATTTGCCAAAGCGGGCACGAGAATCATAAACCTTTGCGAGACAGGGCCATAAGTTGTGCAGCCGATGCTCCGACGTTCCTAGACCCCACGCAGCCCATTACAAAGAAGAAGCAGCACTGTCCGAAAGCGCTGATGTTTGCGGTCTAAGACTTCCAGGCACGAGGTCTTGGAAATGACACACAAGTTCATGTGGCTTGGACGCAGAGCTGGAGGTTCTTGTCCTACGGTTTGGGGGCCCAGGGGCTTTTTGTCTTTCATTTGAAGGTCCTTAAGTTATTAAGGCTATGCAGGCCTTCGATCAGGCTCAGAATGAAATCCGAGTTTCGATGATTGCGCGCAGCCTTGTGCCCATCATCGCCCACTTCCGCAAGCACAACTTGCGACTTGCGACACTTCAGCCCAGGAACAATCCTTTCCGCGTCCTGGTGAAGCGTGACGAGCCGCTTGTCTCTCCAATGTTTTAGTTGGAGGGGTGATTCGAGCTTGGAGTCGTATCTGCTTATGTCCGTGGGGGGGACATGTTTGCCTTGCCTCCAAGCACATTGGCTGTGAACAGTGCTCTCTCAGGAGGACTTGAGGGATTCAGGCTTTGGGAGCTTTAGGTCGGCTTCTGAGGGCTTAGTCATGACAGGCTGACGCTGGAAGGTATCAAACAGTTCTTCGTCGCCGTGGAGCGTGAGCAGACCCTTGACCGCGCTCAATTGCTTTCGGTTAGTGGCAGAGGGTGCCTTGTCGACGGAGCGGGCAAGAGCACGAAAGTCTGTCAGTCTTCTTTTGCGATTATGAACCGTCCATGAACTGGAAGTTCAAGGCTTATGCCCACATGTGTGCAGTGCTAGCAGGGGCCTTCTTGAACCCAGGTGGAAGTTCGATACCCTCTGCGACCTGCAGCTCAGCTGCGAAAAGTGCTGTAAGCCTGCAGCCGCACGCAGGAAGGAGCACTCCTACCTATTGGGAGTTCAGGGTGGATAGGCTTGCTCGAAGCAGGCGATCCTAAGACATTGCGCTGAGGTACGACACTCTCACGATTACCCAGGCAGGAGTCTCGGGAGCCATTAAGCAAAGTCAGGCTCTGCAGAGTGGGGTTCAAGCGCTTTCGTAGTGTCAGGCGGTGATCTTCTGCAACACGAAGCAGAAGGCTGGGAAACGGAAGTTTTCACAGTCTCATCTTGAGGCGAAGTTACCACAAGCCTTTTCGCACCGGCAGTGCCTTTCTGCCTGTGAAGATGTTTCTTGTGAGGTGGATTGGTTGACACAGAAGATGCGCGATGCCAACTTCACGGTTTCTGGCTGGCAGAGATCTGTGTACCGAGTGATGCTGCTTCTTTCTCAATGGGACGCTTCATTTGTGCTATGGGTGCGCATGCAACTGGCTGGCTTTGTCTACGCACTCTAGACTGTGGTGTATGGGGTAAGGCATCGCGCCCATGTGACACGGAGTAAACCTGGCAGAAGCATGTTTTGTTTCCCGAGAAGCTTTGTTGCCAATGTACTTGAGGTTGCTTCAATCCACGGTGACATGCCTCAGAAAGAGCGAGATGCAATCATGCAGCAGTTGCAGCCTCAGCATCCACCACCGTTTTCAAAAACAAGAGCTGGGGCACGTCAAGGGCTCTGAAAGCCTCAAGGTTCCGCTCGGGCACAAGTCGAGTGCTGATCTCCACGGACTTGTGGGGGCGTGGTTTGGATGTGCAACAGGCTTGCCGCGCAGACATTTCTCTGCGGCTCGCGTGCATGATGCGTTCTGGGCATTCTGCATGCAGGTGTCGCTGGTCATCTGCTATGACCTGCCGAACAACCGCGAGCTGTACATTCATCGCATCGGTCGATCGGGACGATTCGGGCGAAAAGGTGTTGCCATCAACTTTGTGAAGTCACTCGGCAAGAACTCTCATTTACGTGAGCGGGGAGGTTTCCAGAACCGTTGTGCATGGTGCACGACCGAGACAGGCACGTTCACCCCGACATTCTCTTGGCTTCCTCAGGAGTCTTAGTGTCTATACTGCTTGCCTCTCTGTTCCCGACCAAGTGGCCAAGGAATGATGACATTCGTATTCTGCGAGATATTGAGCAGTGCCCCTCTCAGATGCGGCACGTGCATCTCAGAGTAAGATGGGCGCGAAGCTATCTAGGCAGTAGTCGGGTATTCTGGTATTCTAAAAAGGCCGGCCACTCCCGACCACTTGCAAGATAGTCACGAAGCCATTATCCCTGAACTTTGAAAAGCCAGTCGGATTCAATGTTGGGCACTGCAGAGTCGTGGTTTAGGGAGGTGGGTGTGTAACGGAGGTTCTACTCCACCCAGATCGATGAGATGCCCATGAACGTGGCAGACCTCATCTAGACAGTTCGGCCGCAAGGCTCGACTCTGGATTCAGCCAGGCTTATAAGATTTCTTTTTTTCAATTGTGTGGGTGCGAGCGAGTGAGCGAACTTTGACTTCCCTAGTCAGGGGAGGAGGAGGTCCCAGAACCTGAACTGCATTCCGCTCAGGCACCGGCCGTCGTACAGGGCACTCAGGATGGCCACCACGAGACTGGCAGGAAAATGCTTCACCCCAGATTGGCCCCACGATGTTCATGCATAGGATGGATGTGGACCCAAAAAGTGTCCATCTAAGATCCTGGAAATGTTGTTATGTGGGGTGAGCAGTTGGCGAGCGTGGGAGGTCCACCGAGTGGAGTCTGGAGCCCTACCATAGTTGAACCCTGTGTTGCTGCTGAGTTCACGATGCCTCGGAAGTGTCCACCACCACCACCACCATCACCACCACGGATCAAGAGCATCGGCAACTGCAACATGCACTGACAGCACTAGTAATATCGAAAAACACAGGGGAAAACCGCATCAATCACAAACGCATGGCGAGGCACACAAATTCATCACCACCAGTACCACCTCCGCCGGAACCACCCCGATGTCACGGCAGCAAGCACCCCAACCGCCACAACCTTGTCGGTACTCTCAGTGCGAAGTATATTCGTCGGATGCATGCGTGTTTTATGCTTTTACTCGTAGTATTTATCATGCGACTTGTTCGTTGTTTTGTTGTTGCCGTGTTTTACCCGAGTATCGCAAGTTTTGGAACGACAACAGCGACAGCCATACCCAACCCAACCCACAAACAAGCAAGCACAACAAAACACAAATGCACGAATAAGCAATAAAGCGTCAATAACACCAAACAAACAAAGTTGAAAGGGTCGCAGGAGTGGAAAATGCTTAGCAACAGTCGAATTGGGTTGCGCTGGCGCCTGCAGTGGTAGTAACATTGATGGTATCTCAGCAATATGAAGAGCCGGGTTGCCACTTGCTAGCTGTCATCACCGAAATACACAAGATGAAGAGCTTTGAAATCACATGTAAAGCGTTCCGTGCTACTTGCCAATGGCGCATCCACCCTTCTAGTGACGTGAGTTTGAAACTCCAAAAGCTACATTCGCGTGAGACCTCGCCGGCGTGTCCACATCTGTGCAAGATGTCATCTGTAGTCTTTGTATTATTGTCCCGCTGGGGAGTGTCACCTTCG